>JAQFZP010003423.1:0-10309 GCA_034695745.1 Geophilus truncorum | reverse complement strand
GGTTCTTTTCTTTATCGACCCAGAAATCTTTTCGTCTGCAACACTCAGCGCTACTACAACTTTCGACATGTTTTAATTTTTATTTTCAACACTAGGTGGCGCAACTTGAATTTTAAATAGGAAATTCCCGAATTAAAAACATTATTAAAAAAAATTGTACATTTATGCAGGATGTGTATTTCCTCATTTCCTTGAAAATAATAATATTGTTTATAGTTTTCACTATACAAAATTACTGACGCGAAACACGATCAATATTAATCTCCAGCAGGCGGCATCCCGGTATGGCGGCTTCAACAGGCCGCGTATTTGTATACGGTGGAAAAGGTGCGCTAGGAAGCACTTGCATCAATTATTTCAAAAATAAGAACTGGGTAAGCATTTGATAAAAATGATTACATTTATTCGTAGTCAAAACTTGGTATAAAATGTCTTAACTTAGCTTTGATGTACTTAAGCGAGTAAATTGAAATTAGGGCACCAAGTTCAAATGAAATTTGATTCTAATTAAAATATGTAACAGATAAGATTTTTTTTTTTTTATTCAAGTGGGTTGGCTCGATAGATTTGTTACCAAATGAAAATGCTGATGCAAACGTTTTGGTTAAGTCTGACATCGACTGGAATGAGCAATGCTCTGCTGTTTTGGTGGAAATTGAAAAGCTTTTAAATGGAGAAAAATTGGATGCGTTGCTGTGCGTTGCTGGTGGTTGGGCAGGAGGAAATGCTGCAAATAAAGGTAAATATTTAATTTTATATGTGCATTATTTCAATTTTTACCATTTTGTATGCAGACTTCATCAAAAACTCCGAATTGATGTGGAAGCAAAGCGTGTGGTCATCAGCAATTGCTTCTCACGTAGCTTCAAAGCATTTGAAAAAAGGCGGGTTGTTGCAATTGACAGGTGCTAAGGCTGCAATGGAAGGAACCCCAGGTTAAATAAATCACATCTAAATATTAATACTAAATTTATAATAAAATTAATATCTATAGGGATGATTGGATATGGCATGGCCAAAGCTGCTGTTCACCAGTTAGTGAAAAGTTTGGGTGAACAAAAAGGAGGTTTACCTGATAGTTCCACTGCAGTTGCCATACTTCCGGTCACTCTCGATACTCCAATGAACCGCAAATGGATGCCGAAAGCTGATACATCGACCTGGACACCACTGGAATTTGTTGCCGAGTAAAAGTTTTGAAATTTCTGTTTTAGTAAAATAATTTGAATTTATCTCAACTTTATTTCAGATTGCTCTTCAAATGGTCGACTAACTCAAGTCGTCCTGATTCAGGTAGTTTGGTTCAACTCGTTACAACTGGTGGCAATACCGAACTCATCATTGACTAAATACAAGACCCATTCAGACAACCGTTGTGCCAATGTTTTTTGTCGCTTACTTGTTAGTTGACTAAAAATGTGATCATGAGATTATCTCCTCTCGGGACCAAAAATTATATACTCAAAATGGCGTGTTTGTAATTTCATTTGACAAATAAATAAATATATGAATGTTGCATTGAAAAGTGTTAATATTTATTATTTGTTAAATTTTTTTTAATAAAAATCTCACTAATCATTTACAAAATTGTAAATTATGTAGTAACTGATTACATAGGTTCATCTTATATATTACACTGTACAAAAAAACTTACAAAACATTTTTTTCATCGGTCATAAATAATAAAATGGTACAAATTAAACACGGAAAAAATGGTAAAAGGTGACTTTAACTAGGAAAAACCCCAGTTTGTAATTGATATTATTAAACGCTCGTCTCCTTCTTCAGCTTAATATCTAGTTGCCTTTGCGCCCACCCGTCGCTCACTCCATTGGTAGCAGGTTTGACATTCGTCATGTGTTCGTTCGCACTAGTTGACCTCTTCAGCTGACAGTCCAAACTCTTATTAACATACACAAATTGCGGTTCACTTTCAACGTCCTCGTTGTTCTCAACCGAGTCGACTTCTTCCGCAGCAGAAAACTCATTCTGACAATCGTTCGCATCGTCAACATCAACATCGTTGACTTCACTTTCGCTCAGAGTAGCTACTCGTGAAAATCCGTTGTTATCGATCATCTCCTCGCTCTTGACCAACAACTTCACGTCGTCATTAACCGGCAACGGCTGCGACAAAGCGGTCAACTGCGGATCGTTTTCGAAGCTCATCTTCGAATCCAGCAAACTGGTACAGTTTTTCCTATCTCTCCGGTGTCTTCTGTCGTATTCTCGAGGGACAGTGTTGTAATCTCCGCTGCTAACGTCACAATCCGTCCTTGCCTTGCTGTGCCGATGAGACACTTTGAGCTGCTGTTGCCGGTTCTTCTCGAAGAAGCGCTTCGCAATTCCATTTTGCCTTGCATTGAAGAACATCTCCGGGACCACATTAAGAGAAGTGGATGATAATGGTTGAGGATTTATGCCCGGATTCGATCCATATGCATTAGAAGCAGCTGCATTTGATTTGCTGATTCCACTTTCCACCGAGCGGGAAGTGTGGCTTGATTTGTTAGTCAAATTAGAAGCCAAGCTGTTGGTCGATTGCCGAACGTGGCCGTTGCTGGTCGTGAGTGCCGGTGGGGGCGCTCTGGCATCGTACACGTTTCGCCATCGTCGGCAACTGCCCAACCGCTTCCAGCAATTGCGAACATCCCGTCTCGAAAGGCAGAAAAAGACTAAAATGAAACTGCCCAACCCGGCGCTCACCACACCGTAAATGCAGCTGAATATAATTTCGTCGTACATGATTTGAAAAGGATGGGCAGTTGCTATGGAAGCAGACGCCCACATGAGCAAAAAGAGAAGTAAAATGACCGCGTGTGCGCGCAGTTGTATGATAGGTGGGTTCTCAAAGTCGTTCTCCGAACTCGATGTGCTGTGAGCGTCTATCGACGGCTGGTCCACCGCGGTCATTAATTCGACTGCGGGAGTATCCGTTGCATTTTGACGTCGTGCTAAAACAGAAATGTAATACATTTTATAGTTTATACAATTAATTTGATTAAATACAATTTTTACCTTCAGAATTATTAACAATGCAATGAATTAAGCAAAAGAAAACGCATATTAAGAAAACCAAGATCCCGACCGGTCCGTAAAAAGCTGCTAAACTCGGTCCAAAGGCCAAGAAGCAACTGAAAATTAAGACAAAATATTTTTTTATAGAAATATAAAATGAAATAAAATCTTTTTTAAAAACTTACTAAGCATAACCAGCATATTCTTCCATATTTACAGCACCGGATATGCCACAAATGATAATGGCGACGCCCCAGCCGACCAAATAAAACCTCAACATCGGTTTCGGAGGCAACGGTGGCTCGTCTGATAATTGTAGCTCTCTTTCGCATTCGTGTTTACTGAGTTTTTTGTACATGTTATTGACGGTTATCAGCATCCAAAACAAAACACAAAGGCTTAAGTAGTGAAGAATTAAACCAACAGCTTGACACAAGCGAACGCTTTCTGTTTGATAGATTCCGACACTGAACATAAAACAAAGCAAACTGATGGCGAGCCAAGTGTTTACTAATGAATGTTTGGCTTTTTTTGGCATTTTGATGGCCCTGTGAAATCAATTATTTTATATTAAATAATTTTTCAAATATTGTAAATTCAGATTAATACCTTGCGAAAAATAAATATACAAAAATAACAAAGATTAAACAAATGAGGCAAACGGCACTTCCAATGTACACAACTGGGTGCGAAAAACGAAATTTTGCCCCTTGTCGACGCGTTTGAAATAAACTAATCTCGCTCACGTCCTAAAATTAACAAAAATATAAAAACCGAGAAATATTTAAATATATCAACAACTTACTTGTAGTATCCCAAAATTTGCTAATCGATTGCACTGGAAGATAATTAAATGTTCATCGTAATGACTCTGGTACGGAACATTGCATCCTTCACTTGACCAATCTCCAAAGTTATCTGATAAAATCAGTTTTAAATTATTAATAAAATTAAATTTTAAGCAATTTCTAATATTACAACCATTTGCTTCAAAATCCCACCACACTGGAATAATGTTATCAGTCAGAACCTTTACTCGAAGCTGTACTGTGACTAAATCGCTCATGTTCGTAAACCGGTATTTAACCAACTGACTCGAAATGACACTCGTCGTAATCGCGTAATTTGTCTGATGAATACTTTCGGTCGATAATGGAAACAATTTACTATTTCTATAAACAGCAAACTGAAGTTTTTGTTTATTTCCAAATTCCTCCTCTTGGTGTTTGTTGAGATCGCGAAATAAAGACGACGGTAACTGAATCGAAGCTTCAACAACCTATCAAAAAATAATTTTAATTTCATTTTATTTTAATAAATTGTTATTTAAAATATTAAAATGCACCTGATTTTGTGGGATTTTTGAAGTCACGTCCACATGGTTGCATTCGAACACTTTCTCGTTGTAAGGAAAATCGTTGACAGATGAAAGACGTATGTATGATGTGCAAGTCAAACCTGAGAAACTTTTTGGTTTCACCATAAATTCCTGTATGGCAATATTGTCGCGATATCTATTGAGATCACCATCCACAACTAATTCTGGGATTTTCTCAATCGCTTGTATCAATCTGAAAACAATGTCACATTAAATAAAAAAACTCAAAATTTTTATCATAAATTGTTCAACTCACTTTGAGCATGATTTGTCTTCTATTTGTGCATCTTTTAATAACGGCTCATTGACTCTCATCACTGTACTCACAACGTCAATAAGAATTTCACCAATCTTAAAAAAATAATTATTTTTGTTAGAAACTATACACAAGTCAAACTTTTATCTAGATCTTACCTCTTTTTGTTGAGAAACATACTCTAAGTATTTCTCAACTGTCCTAGCTATGAACACAACGTCCATTTTGTCTTGAAGTATTTTCCCGTCTCCGGTGTAATTTCGAAGCCTACGTACACTTTCAATAATTCCAGCTTTGCTGCTGATAGATAGACTAGTCTGTAAAAATAAAAAAATTTAATTAACTTTTTTTAAAAAAATACAAAAAAAATCCAACTTACTTTTGAAAATTGTTCCAATACTTTTGTCACTTCGCTCACATAAGCACATTGATTTGTTTGTAAATTTTCCCAATATCCCTTCAAGTTGCAAGTGTTGTAAGCGTGGGATGGTTGATATCCTGAGGTTGTTGAAAACTGGCCTTCACAAGACAATTCTACAGTCGCATTGGCAACTGTTCTAGGCCAAATAAATCTGCCCTTGTTATTCACAGTGGCTGTTTAAAAAAATTAAAAAATAAATTTATGATACCAAATAAATTAATTAAAAGGAATGTTTATAAATTAACAAAGCCATTTATATTAATTTATTTATTTACGGCAACATTCAACTTAATTAAAAAAAATTTCTCGCTTGATAGCGTTGCAGCTTTATTGATGTAGTAACGTAATCACAAAACCTGTTTGCGGGCAATAAATGGTCTCATCCGAAATGACCGTTATGTCCACTTTGTGGTTTCTAATTCCTTGCTTCATTTGTGCGGAGCAGTTCCATGTGCCAGAATGATTCACAGACACAGGATTCAAAGACACACTGCTAGTAACGGTGGTTCCATCTGGAGACTCTTTCGTATCCATGGCAACATAACTCGATAAATTACTGTAGGGTGAAAGCTAAAAACCAAATATAAAAAAAATATATAAAAAAAATCAATGTGCACTCTTTAACAAACGTCCCTTGTGTGGGAAGTTGGGGTCGTAAATAAAAGCAAACTGGCCATTTGAACGAAAATTACGAGTTGCTCTTACCTCATGGCTGTTGTAGTACCACGTGATTGTGGCAGAAGAGTCGACGAAGTACAAATTACAGTACAGCGATAATTGATCCCCTTGAAACACGATTTGGTTCATGTTTGGTTTCATCTCGAACACCGGGGTTTGCACAGGCCAATCTAGACAGACAGATGGATGAAACAAAAATATGAAACAAGGTCAAAAATGGCACGAGAGACGAGTGAAAGTTGTCTCGTAAATTGATGTTTATGGACATCGTTAAACAATTTAAGCAAATTAAACGAGACGATGGGTCTAATAAATTCCCTCGCAAATAATTAACATTTCCAGCTTGAGTTCAACTTGCTCATGCAATTCCAAAATCTCATTTTTTTTTTCCTTTCCTCTTGTGTGTTTCATTTTATCCCAGCAGGCGTTTGAAATCTAATTTCCAGATCATCGTTTTGGTTTAAAATTAAATTTCAAAAAAAATTAAAAAAAAAAAAAAAAAGAAAGAAATTTCAAAGAAAAATCCATTTTTGCAAATGGTAATTGGAAAAGTCGGAGGGTTTTGGGTAAAGGTTAATTAATTTCCACAAAGGAGCAAAACGACTTTTGATCCTCTTTAGTTTTGTTTAATTTTCTGCTTCGTCGCATTTTTCATTTTTCTCTGTATTAAACAAGACCCACTTTGTGTGCTCGTGTCAAATGAACTCGACTGACATGATCGAGTGCTTTTGTATGACTAATTGCACTGACGAAAGGGTTGAGACACATTTGATCATCATTTTCTCTCGTGTCATCATAAATATGCCTAGTGCTGATTCCGATATCAACCTCGAGGGGTTTGATCCGTGTTGCTTTTCCCTCTTTCTTCTTTGGTTCCAACTTTCTTCGTTTGCTTTCGAGGATAAGAAGGCACTTACTGATAAATGACATGGAATTTCCATTTACTTGCGACAGATAAACAGAAAATTTGTTTCCAGCTTATACCGAAATATTGACGAGCGGTGCCATTGATAACAAATTGAAATATGTTGTGCAAACCAACTTTTTTTTCCTTGCAGGCGTTGAAAACATAAAATTCGCATAACTCTTATTCGCAGCTGCGAATCGATAAAAAATTACTTATGGGCATATATGGAACTTCAACTTTCGAATCTTGTAATTCTCTCGAACCTTACAATTCTTTCATTCATCTTTTGACATTTTTCCAATTTTGCCGCAAAAACATTTTTTGTTTTACTTACCTGTCCATCAAACGTGATATTTTCAACCGAATTTCAACTTTTTTTTCACACAAAACTGCAATTTTTAATAACTTTAAAGAGTAAAATTTTAACTTGCGCTAAGTACTTTCAATTGGTTCAAGTGGGTCCTAGAAACTACTAAAGTTTGTAATTATCCAACTCATCATTCATTGCTAACATAGTTACATAAAACACGGAAAAAGGGAAATTAAAGTCCGTTAATTACACAGACACTTTTTTAAATTAAAAATTTTAATCTACTATCAGCTTCAATCTAAAAAAATGCAATCATTACACTCCAAGGTGCTGCGAGTGCAAATGAAAGAGAAATTGGCGGCGGCATTTTTTAAATATTTCCGGCGCATAAAAAAAAGTGTCGAGCAAAAAGAGGTAAAAAGGAAATTTCAAAAACAAGAGGAAAAAGCAATTTTGAGCGGCAAATTTACAAATCGAGTTAATGCGGTGTAAAAAAAACATTAAAGGTGACTTACTGCAATGCAATTCCTTTCTCTTGAGAGATTTGATAGTTCGTCCTTGTAATTTTGCAGGTTGCGAGCAAGTGTTTGTAGGTGCAAAGGTGAGACCCATTTTTCGCGCCCATCTCACCACCCACTTAAGATTGCAATCACACTTGAGTTCGTTGCGGGAAAGGTCTCTGAAAGCAGCGAAAAGAAGAAAAAAATTGTAATTTCTCAACGAGAGATCAAATATTACAAAGATAGCATCTAGGATGACCTTGTTTTGTTGCTAAGCAACGAGAAAAATGAAAAAGACACAAAGCCAATGATTTTTTTTTTTTATTTCCCTATTTTTTGTATTAAAAAAAAATCACTGTAGAAGTAATAAAATAAACCCCGTAAGGTAAGGAAAAAAATATTTCTTAGTGACTTACAGTGCGTGTAAAGCTGGCAGTTCATTAAATGTGCCTTCACTCAAGCGACTGATTTTGTTTCCACCCAAATTCCTGAAACAAAAAAATAATAAAAAACAACATAATTCATCAAACATAGTTCCACTGATCGATAGCAATGCGTGAGGCCTCGCCCTAATGAATCATTCAAATTGCTCTGCCCGTAAACCCATAATTCAAACACATATTTAAGCCTAATGTTTACTTTTTAAGTACTTGGTGCTATTTATCAAGTAAAAAGTGTCTCGAAACATTTATCACAACTGATTCCGGTTAAATTACGAACGAAAAAATGAGTCACAAAAATCCGCAAATATACTTACAAAGTATCCAACCGGGTCAACCCGACGAAAATAGATGCATTCAATACAGTCAGACGGTTATCTGACAGGTCCCTGTAAGAAGATTAGAAATCACAGTCAGGATAAAAAAAAAAGAGAAAAGTGGAAAATGTCACGTGTGAGTGCACATTGGATACATTTTCTGCTGCATTTTAGCGTGTGAAGCAAGGCGCAGCCGTCCCCGCCTTCCTAATGATGGCGAAAATAAGAAAAACGCCCAAACAGAAGCAGAAACACAACTTATCTAAATTTAAAGCCCCTCTACACACGTAAACAAGGAGACAAAAAATCCTTCCGACGTTTCTTTTATTTATTTCCATCCATTTTTTTTATTAGAACGCTTGGCAGTCACTTGGGAGTCAAGACGAAGAAGCGCGCAACAAAATTTTATTACTGTAGTATTAAATTGAATCTCGTCTGTCCTGTTTCGTACTAACGAGGTCCTAACTATCCCCTTCTCGGAGGATATGCTGCGGGCCGTCCTTCCTCACGTCTTAGCATCTTTCCGTCTTTCCCCCCAACTCGATTGATATTGATCGGGAAACGGTGGTGGGATGAGGGGGAAGTGTCAATTTCAATGGCTGTGCCCCTCTGGCGCACACGCATACAATGTTTCTATTTGCCTTCTCACAAATGGAGCAAGATAAAAGAAGCAGCCCAACTGACAAGCAGAAGGGGCAGCTTGGTACTCACAGCACAAAGAGTTGAGTCAAATTGATGAAAGCTTCCGATTCGATCGTGCGGATCTGATTCATCTTGAGTGACCTTTAAAAAAACAAAAAAAAAGTTTAAACTAAAAGCCGTGCAGGCAAGTGAAGCAGCCCCCTTTTTGTAAATAAATTGAAACTTTACTGCAAAACAAGGCGCTGATCAACGTTTTAACACCTCGGGGAGTCTCGAGGCGTCTCGAGGCAGCCAAGAGGGTCATTGATCGAACTGGCGCCTTCATCACCAGACGAACACCTTCATTCGTATTGATTACGACTGTGCAAACCAATTCTAGCACCTCCTGTGTAATTTGATAAGACCTCCGTTGTAAGAAATTCTCTTATTGTTATGTGCGGGGGGTCGAGAAACGAAAGAAAATTCGATTACAGCGAGTCTTCACAACATAAACACCGCAATCAAATCACACATTTATGGCTCCGAGACAGAATTATTCGACGCATGAATGCTGAAACTAAAGAAGTGCACGTGCATTGAGTTAGTGCTGCTGGTCTCTTTGAATTGAGCGACTTCAATAGGCTTATCAAAAGGCGCTTGGCAAATCGAGATGAAGCCAGAAGATCAAGTTTAAACTGCTTTCAAGATTGAGTCCACAGACCGACCTGTGGGTCTGCAAATGTGGGCACTTCGTATGATCACCATTAAGATTCAGGGGATTTTGTGGTATTAGGTTTTAGGTTTTATGGTGCGACTTTGAAGTGTAGTTTCAACTTGGCGAAACTTCAATCATGAAGTGTGCATTCGTTTTCATCACGGAGTTGAAAAGTCAATCTGCCCAAAATCTCATTTCGCTGTTTTAGTGCAGTTGGAAATGCATTCCACATTCGGTTATGATCAGTCCCTTTAGAATTGCAAATAGTGAAATTCTAACTTTCCAAGCATTAAATGTGCAGTTATCGTAAAGTACGCTCATTTTTTTCTGCTACAGGCAGAAACTTGGAATCACTTTAAAGTTATGGATATACAAAGTTGTAAAACTATAAATTGAACTTTAATTTAGTTTTTTTTTTTCTTGTACATAATAACTTTTTTCTTAATATTACAAATCTTTAGTAGCGAAAAATATATCACCTGTACTTCTAGAGAAATTCTATAAAAATAAAATTTTTATTGGAAAAATTATAGAGAAACCGGAATTTTACACTTCATTTTAATGATGGAAAATTAAAATTTCACGCTGAATTAAACCAATCACAGACTAAATAGCGGAAATTGTGACTTTTCCACTGGAAACATTAGAATAAACTTTCTTTCCTATCTTTTACTGTTAGTTATTTGTCCTAAAATATTGGATTTATAGTGCTGTACTGGTGCAGACAATGTTATCTAGATGTATAAAC
>JAQFZP010003422.1:0-10313 GCA_034695745.1 Geophilus truncorum | reverse complement strand
ACCGCTTTTAGCGATAGCGCGTTGCAAATAGTAATATCACTTTCAATAATCATATTAGTTAAATGGAACCTACCAAAAGTTTCGATGGAAGAAACTGAAAGCATATTTAAAATAATTTGTTTCTACCAAAATTTTGACTAGGTACCATACAGTATATCCGAACAACTAAATTAATAGTTGAATCAAAACTTGAAATGCAAAACCAGTTTTATCTTTCCAATGTGCAAACACCGCATTTATTCACAGGAGCAAAAACATACATTAAAAGAAAAAAAAGGTGTAAGACTTAGCGACTGTTTCCATAAATCATTTCACTCAAAGATAAACATTTTAAAGGTTTTGAGGTACAGAGTAACAGCTGCATTATCAAATATTCATTTCTTTCATTGATGTTCACAGTCAATACATGGAAGGAAAAAACTAGAGTTTGCACAGACAACTACATCTATTTCCATTCCAATGCATTAAATATGTATAATTTTTTTTCCTTTCTTTGCTTCTACTATTATTGTATACCCACTTTTTCACATTCCCCTGGGAGTTTTTTTCCCTGCAGTCATCAAATTGAGAAAAATGATGAAAAGGCTTAAAAAACACAAAAGCTTTTATCAAATGTGTTTTTCTTTTGTTTGCGAAATGCAGAAAAAGTGTTGGAAAAACAAATGTTAGTTTCGCGACGATTCATCGTGAATACTAATTAGATGCCAATCATTTCAAATTGCATTTATCGACCGTGTTTGCATTCGGCATAACCTTTTGATAGCATCGTTTCGGTTTTATCTTTCGCTTCGAGAATTTCGGTTTGACTTTAGCCTACGCGGATTAACTGATAATTGAGAGATAATCGAGCGAGCGCCATTGTTTGAAACTGTTTCAAACATTTCTAAATTTGTTTCAGTTGACTGTATCATTATTATTATTATTTGGGTTCCATATTTGGGTTTCTCTAAGCATAATTGTTGATGCCACAGAGAGAATAACACGTCTGCATTCATTCATACACATTCACACACTGACTGATTCATTGTATAAAGTACAATGATGTTACAATTACCATGTTTTCTCAAAATATTTGAATTTCTTATTTAAAGGTGTTGAATGTTGAATATGTTGATTTTAGCATTATATTATTGCTAAAAACAATGCTAAAAAAATCTGAACCGCTACATAACGTAGTAAAAAATGTGTGTTTTGAATGTTTTTATGGAATTTGGAGGTGCGTTAATTGAGACCCATCCTTATTTGCAACCCGGGCATTATTTTTAAAAAATACGGTAATTTAAGATTGTAATGAAGGTTATGTATTAAATATATTAATTTTCAATTATTACTCAACAATAATCAAACGAACTAAAGGTCAGTGTGGTCAACTCAAGGAGTCTGACATTTTCGAAAGCCTTATCGATGGGTCAAAAAAAATTTCTGTGAATCTTTTATAAATTTCAGTAAATTACAAATTTTTAGTAAAAAAATCTGCAAAATTTCCTTAAAAAATATCAACTTTGATGACCGGAAGTCGAATTTTTTCGCTTGAGTTAGATGGAAGACTAATTACATATATTAAATAGGTATTATTCAAATTGACCAATCGACACCATCGACAGTGCATCAGCTGACTTTTCAGTTTCTTGGTCACTCTTCTCTTCCGTTAACTTTAATCGCTGGAACGCGTGGAATTTTCTCTTCCACCAGTGGAATTTATCTGAAGTCTTTCTATCTATCTACTAATAAAAATTGACGATCTTTTGGGCTCGCTTGTAACGGCGTTCCAACATAATTTAAAGCCACTTTTCGTCCAAAGTGAGTTAATGTAACATTAAATAATTATTACCGGTCGTAACTTACCCCTAAAATTAAGCGCAAAGTGAAAACTTCATGCTGAGGGGCTTAGCTTCTTCAAATTGCTTGCTTTTGTGTAAACAGCGCTTTGAAATGCAACGGAATTGAGAGCTCCATGCCGCAATGGCTTAACAAACTGACAAAATTAATCGACAGTTTCAACTAAACCCAGTGTCAACACCGTGATCTTTTGTCACTGCACGTGAAGCGTCGGAGAATACCTTCGTTCTTTGAATCTACCACGAGTCTCTATGGAGTTTTAATTCTTGCCGTACGTGATTGTTTAACGTAGACTGGTAATTGAGTTTGCTCAGTAATTTATCGCAGATGTAATATTTGATGCTGCCGAACAAATGCAGTATATAGTTGTTTGCAATCAAAATGTAGTACATGAAACAAATCCGATACGGTAAGAGAAATACGATCAAACTCCGAAAGCCAAAAAGATCGAAAACTTCGATTGTTATATCGGGTTTTTGTTATATCAGAATATTTTTAATGATTTTAATAACTTTGCCGAGCCTTAATTGAGACCCAAGCGTTAGTTTATAAAATACGCTACTGTATATTTGACGAAAACTTGAAAATTCAGTTCATAATGTGTGGAACTTTTGTTATAGTTTAACCAATTTCGTTATAACAGGGTTCAATTGCATTTACATTTCAACAATTTAGATGATCATTTTATGATATTTGATGATGCCGAACAAAACAAATATGGTACAAAAGTCATTTCGTGTAGAACTGAAAACATTGTTATTCGAGATCACTCATTCGATAAAAAACATAAAAAACAAACAAATAAAAACATAAAAAATTAATTAAATTTAACATTGAATTTAAAGTTCCATTCCATTTCTAAAGATAAAATCTCATTTTTCTCTATTACATTACTTTGATTTTTTTTTTCTTTTCTCTCTATTTTTCTCTGTTTTGCTTATGGTTCGATCGCTGAACGCCGCTATAAATCTAATGAGTTTTCCACTCGACCGAATCAAAACACGAGTCAAGAAATAAATAACGTTACCACAAAAAATTACTTCAAAAATTTTATCTTAAAAAAAAATAAAATACCGGTAAATAAATTAAAATATTTTTCAAATTGTAATTCGCAGATGTTGGCCAACGGTTTTATATTTCTGTGCGTGAACGTGGCGGGACTTTTCACTCATTATCCCAAAGAAATTTCCCAACGGGAAGCATTCATGGAAACCCGCCAGTGCATAGAAGCGCGACTCATCTCGCAACGTGAAAATCAGCAACAGGTAAAGCACCCCCTTAAAACGGGGTAGAAGCTTCCCTGCAGTGCACCTAGTCACGAATTTCACTTTCAAACACGAAAAGGAGGTCAAGGACCATTTGGAAATTCTTTTTTTGTTTGATCGATAGTTAAGTCTGCAATTTGGTTGTGTTTATTGCGTGTTCGAAGGGGTGCAAAGAGTCGGCGGTGTAGGTGTACAATAACATTGCAAAAGTCTAGAAACTAGAGTTTTTGAATGTTAGAAAAGTATAAATTTCCCAAATTAAAAACCAGTATTTTTAGAATTGTTTTTAAATATCTCAAGAACTATAATGAAGCTAAGTAATTGTTGTCACAATTTTGTCAAAAAAAATCATAGCAACCAGAATTCTGCTAAATCAGTTTAAAAACTTAGAATATTGTAAATATTTGTAACCACTACAAGATTCTGCAATTTAGTGACATTTGGAGAAAAATTCTAGTTGCTATGATTTTTAGTTTCTAAACTTTTGCAATGTAGTTGTGAGGGGGGTGGGAAAGGGGGGGGGGAGTCTGTGACGTCAATTGCATTTTCCACGTGGTCGCTTGAGATAATGTAATGTAGCATTCATTTCATAATTTTATCCACCGCAGGAACGACTTTTGTTATCGGTGCTTCCGAGACACGTTGCCATGGAGATGAAAGCAGACATTGCCGGTCAACAGAAAGACCAAATGTTTCATAAGATTTATATTCAGCGCCACGACAACATTAGGTGATTATTTATATCTGTTTTGACCGTAACTTCATTTTTCAACGACTTGGAAAAAGTTTCAAATTTCACTCCACGCTGCCACTTAAATTGGCTTTCCGTGTTCCAAAGATTTTTCCGGCGAAAAAAAAAACACAAATTAAAGTGAACCTATCCTTATCTTCGATATCATCTGTAAGGAAAATGTTTGGGTACCTAATGACTGGTTTTACACAGCTTATATTAAAGTTTTGCAAATGTTTTCTGATGACAAAACTATCCTTAAATAATTAATCCGTTAGTGTTTAATCCTTCCATTGCCGGTCCTGGAAATTTACCAGCAATAGGTAAAATGTTTACCAGAAATTCCTGCTGAAGCTGACGCGCCATTAGTAAATTACTGTAGATATAATTTCTGTTACTGCCAACAGAGAGGTATATTTAAACCAATCAGGATATTGCTTTTTTTTCTTGACATTTGCAATATGTTACCCAAGAAGTTGACCAGCTCGAAAATCATGTTGATTAAGTAAAATAAAATCTCTATAAATCTTTGCAAATCATGGAAAGTCTGTAATATCTTTACAAATCTTCACAAATCTCATCAATGGCATTTGAGTTTGTTCGTACCCCATCCCCCCGGGGTAGACATTCTAGAAAATCTCCATCGACAAGGTCAAAAAAATCTCTCGAAATCTCTGTGAATGAATCTCATTGGGACGCCATTTGAGTTTGTCCGACCCTCCAATCAAATGACTTCTGCAAAAATTTCATATTAGCTGTGCACAACCGATTACTGTTACCAAGCAACGAGTGCCCGAACTATTTTCAGAGATAACGTCAAAGTTTGATCTCTAATTTGACTCGAGTGATAATGACATAATCATAGTATCTACTGTATATTGTTTACTGAAATTGTTTTGGGCACATCTCAATTCTCAATATAATGCGCGAAAACTAAATGCAAATTTTCACCTTTTATAAATCCATTTTAATACAAGCCAGAGTAAGCACGTGTGAGAAAATAAGATTGAAACTCAGTTGTAACGTAATTCAATGCTGACTTTACATTCAATTTCCTCGCAATAAATTGAGAAATGCCTAAAACAATATCAGGGAACAATATAACTTGATATCATAATTGTTTGGTGTAATCTTTCCTAGTAAGCCTAATTGATGAACCGTAAATTAGTACATCAATTTTGGTCAACGGTTGCATTAGAATTCATGAATTTTAATTTTACAAATAAATTCCCAACTCTGGAATTTTTTTCCAAATATAAAAAATATCGATCAAGTCAAATATCAAACATTTAAAAATAAATTTATTGGTTCTGAAAGGAAAATTCGCGGAACTAGAAAATGTCATAATCAATAAGAAATTACGAAAAAAAAAAAGAAAAATCTTTTGTGACTTTGCAAATTCTACTAGTGTTATTTCCTCTAAAAATTTAATAAAAAAATGTCGGTAAAAAATAAAAATCCAATTTTTAACATCGGTCATGATTGGGTTTGTCGCTCTCCGGGGAAATCACCGGAGTCTTCGAAGTAAGAACCGAACGTTTAAACGATATTTTTCCTTTTCCCTTTGCCGGATTGTTTGATTAGCATCCTGTTCGCGGACATTTGTGGTTTCACGATGCTTTCGTCGCAATGCACCGCGCAAGAATTGGTGAAAATGCTCAACGAATTATTTGCTCGATTTGATAAACTGGCCGCAGAACATCATTGTCTTCGCATTAAAATCCTCGGCGATTGCTACTACTGCGTTAGTGGACTTCCGGAACCGAGACCCGACCACGCGGCGTGCTGCGTCGAAATGGGATTGGACATGATCGAAGCCATAGCGTGAGTATTATGTATTACAGTGGAACCCCGATATAACGTCATTCGTCGGACCTGCTGAAAAATGACGCTACAGAAGGGTTCACGCTACAAGCGATCAAGTTTTAAATAGCCAATGTTACGCTAGGGAACAATAAAAATGACGCTACAGAGGGGTTTACGCTATATCAGAGTTCGTTATATTGAAGTTCCACTGTATTACCATATTGCAATTGTTCGCTGTAGGTATTTATTAAATTTGATTTTATGAGTTTTTTGTAGCGAATGTAAGTGGTGGGGGTTATTGCGCATTAAAAATGTCATTAACAATGCAAAACAAAGAATTAATATTTAATTTTAAATTAAATTTTAAATTAAATTTTGAAATTTTTATTTTTTTTGCAAAATGCGTTGTTGCATTTTTTCCACAGCAATGCACTTTACTAATTTTTTAAAACAATTTTGTATTTACCTGTAGATGTAAATTTCTATTGTTGAAAATTTTAAAACTCCAAGAATGCATAATTTTTAAAAATATCGTTTGTTTAACAATAAAATTTCGCATTGTTGTTGTTATCATACTAAAATTTCCATATGTCATATGTCAACTGCATTTATTTACAACGAAATATAATTTTGTCATTTTTCTTATTAAATTTGTTGCAAAACTTCGCAGTTTGCATAGTTAGAAAAATATTTTCATAAAACAAAAATGCATTCTTAGTACATTATTCGAAAACCTCATTGCTACTACATTCCAACAATAAAACTTTTACTCTTTTGCATTGTTAATAATATTTATTCACCCAAAAATCCCTACCTAACATTAAACTTCCCAAATTCAGAAAATTTCTGACATAAAACTACACAGCATTGCGCATAATTTTCTTTAAAAAAAAACATATTTTCCACTTTTCCCCTAACATTATGACATTTTCACAACCAAACCCACAAAACATCTCCTTTAAAAACACCAACACATCTCTTAATGAAAATTCAAGAAACTAAAACACCAAAAGGCACTAATATAAAAAACATAAAAAAGTGTAGCAACTTTTCTCTGCACTTTATCCATATCTCCCATTCACTTCCTTTTTACGTCCAATTATGCGACAATTATTCAGTGGAAAACAAGGAATTGTGACAATGTGCCCCACAATGCACTTTTTTCACTTTTCTACACAATGCTTGAAAATGTCTTAATTAGACCTAATTGTGCTTGTAATTATCAACATTTCACTTTTTCTCTTACAAAACCCTATCGAGCGCTTGCTCATGAATATTAATGCACTCAGCTTTTCAAATATGTTATCAGCTTCTTTACAGTCGAACGCTTCCTGTTTTTAAATGAGATGAATTCAACAAATAAAAAAAAGTCTCGAGAGACCAAAACAAGAAGCGAAGGGTTAATTCCGTATCGACCGAAAGCTTTAGGTGCGCTCAATTTCCTTAAGGCTGGTGTCTACCGTAAGATATACAGCGAGTAACTCATTCACGTTAAGAAGAACTCCCCACCCCCCCACCCCAAATAAATCTAGGCGTTGCATTCCAAATATATGGGCATTTCTCACATGTTTACGAAGTTTTGCAGCAAAGTTGCTCAAATCGTTATACATAAAAACATTGTACCAACATTGTAAAAATCGTAACAATCAAAATTTGTTATTTGCAATAATTTTTAAGATTTAACAACAATTGAAATTCACGAAAAGTTTTGATTGTTAAATAACAACAAATTTTTGTTGCAAATTAACGACATGTCTGATATGTTGGTAAGCGAGGTAACAACATTACAATATGTTGTAAATTGAACAGTATTGTAAAATATAAGCAATTTTATTGGTTGACGCAGAAATATAAAAAATTTCTAGAAAATTATCAATTATTGTTAAATTTCTAGTGAATTGATTTTACTTAATAACTTTGCAATATCTCTTGACAGTCATGACAGTCATTTTGTTTATCAAAACTATTCAATTTCAAATGTTGATATTCACAAGTCAATGCCAACTGTTACCGCGACACATTATCTATTTAATTTCTGAGAATGTGACCTTTCACTTCTTTCACATATCTTTCCCACCCAAATTGAACGCGCCGAAATGTCTTTCGATCGACATTTTGTATCGAATCTCACGTATACATTTTGCATCGCAGTCTCGTACGTGAGGTGACTGGAGTCAACGTAGACATGAGAGTCGGGATCCACACCGGTCGAGTGCACTGCGGCGTGCTCGGTTTACGCAAATGGCAATTCGACGTTTGGTCCAACGACGTGTCGGTGGCGAACGCCATGGAAGCTGGCGGAATACCGGGGTAGGAGAATATACGCGTTAAACTTTATTCACCCATCCATCCCTGGGTTCATTTTGCATTTCAAATTGAACGTTTTTCGCAGCCGGATCCACATCACCAAAGAAACGCTCGACTGTTTAGGGGACGAATACAAAGTGGAGGCCGGTAATGGCGGCAAGAGGAGCGCGTATCTTCAAGATAACAAAATCGAAAGTTATCTCATTATTCCCAAGGAGAATGTAATTTGTGACGGGCTGCTAGGTTGGTCGTTCGTGCTGCTCCAATTTCATTTACTAATTATTTAGAACGACAAAACGAGTACTCCGACGCAGAAACAACCCACCTCCAGCACACCTACGCTCAATGGCAGCGTTGCCAAGGAGCTGAGGATCATGGGACACAGCAAACAAAGCATTGGCAGCAAGTAAAGATGAATTTGTCAAAATATTCATAGGTCTTTTTCGAATGGGCTTCCTAAACTGAAAAACACCTATGGATGATTGGAGTTATTGTAGTACATTGCTACCTAGTGTTGAAATTTGGCAATGAAATTGGGGAAGGAATTCTTTCCATTAGTGACCAGTCCCAATTGGTCTAATTTTTGTTCAGTAGTGTATAAACAAGCTGACAAGTGAGTCAGGCTGTCTGAATCTGGTCATGGTTTTTGTCAGAAATGAGCCAAAGTTGTGAAAACAGCTATTAAAGCTGCGAGTCTCATTAGCAGTTAGCACAAATGAACTGGAAAAACGCATCAAGAGTTATTTCGCTTGTAAACATTATTGATCCCCTAGGACAAACATGGGGAAGAATGTACATTATTCAATCACTACGTTTACATTGGCAAAATAATCTGGAGTTTCTGAATTCCAGATTTGCATATCAGTATTTTCAAGAATGGCTGCCACAGTAAGATAGAGGCGAGGCGAGTGATAAGTTGTACGACGATTCTCACCATCGCTTTCTCCTCCCTTATTTTGTTAGTAAAATGATAGAATTGTTGTAAATTAAGTCAGGTCCTTACTACAGTCGAACCCCGATATAACGACATTTTTCGGACCGGCTTAAAAATTACGCTATATCGGGGTTCAATCTACAAGCGAACGAATTAAGTTGCCAACTTTCTGCTGGGGAAAAAAAATTACGCTAGAACGGGATTTACGCTGCATCAGAGTTTGTTACATTGGGGTTCAACTTTATTCAATAATATTTTTAAAAGTTAAAATGTTTTACGGTAATTTAATATTTTTCAGTTGTTTCGAGTGAATCGCTTCGTCTTGACACATGCTTGTTTGTTGTCATGACTGTAGAAAAAAATCTTGCTCTGGGCAATCGCAGATGCTTAAAATATGGAAAATCTAAATAACATAAAATTTAAAAAATCTGAAGTGTTTACACGTCAAAGTTTCTGACTTCGAAGTCAGAAAATTCGGATTATTTTGCCAACGTTATAAACATAGGGTAACGCTGAAAAGACGGTGCGCATAAGTAATCCTGGATCTTCATAATTCCAGTTCAGTTGTGTCCATACTACATAGAGAATCTCCTAATTGTGTTTTATGATTTATTCGCTTAACTACTCTTTAAACCAGATTGGGGTTCAGCGAAGACCAGAAAGATCCGCAAGAAGAAGTCAACGATTACTTGGCCAGAGCCATTGATGCGCGCAGCATTGATCGTTTGCGCAGAGAGCACTGTAAAAGGTTTCTCCTCACTTTTCGTAAACCCCAAGTGGAAAAAAAGGTAACTATATGCATATCTTCATTGGAATTGTCAATATTGAATTATAAACTTTAATAATAAAACTTAAAGCGTCGCCATAAGGCCTAGAATTTAATGTTCATACATAACCAAGATGTTTGGGAAAAAATGTGACATTTGTCAATTTTTAAAAAATATATTAAATATATCCATCAATTTTACCCCAGAGGAAACTCTGGCCCACTTATTGAGCATGCGCAGTTGGTCACACATTTTAAACGTTGCAAGAAAGCCTAAAATTGCACATCTCTCTGTACGAAAAGTGTACATTAATGGCACATATAACAAATATTTGTTAAATTTTTCTTGCTAAAATGGCAATTAAATGCATTAATAAACAAAAATTTCTTATTTCGTGCATTTATCCAGTATCTACTGACTCATCAATGAGCAATGAACTCTCTGTGGTTTATTATTAACGAGTCATGAAGTTTTAAGTTCTATTTTATTCGTAAAGTCAGGTCTATCGACCAAATGGTCATTTCGAGTTCTTTAAGTGTTTGCTCTTTCGACCGAGCATTAAAGATTTAGGATAAGCTGATTTAATCATTTCCTCTTAAAGAAAAAAGCCAAGTTCTGAGATTAGAATTTTTCTCATATTAATACTGGTATTTCATACAACCTTT
>JAQFZP010003421.1:0-10313 GCA_034695745.1 Geophilus truncorum | reverse complement strand
TTTTTCCTCCCCACCCCCCCCCCCCCCCCCCCCAAAAAAAAAATAATTAAATAACATTCGCATTGCTTTTTCTTCCCACGACTTCTAAGAACGTGGAGGGTCCGTGAGGTCAGTTTGAGTGCAGGGGCAGCGTGAATTAGGGGGTCAGGGGTGACCAGATGTAAACAGGTGGTAATTTTTACTTTTCGTCTTCATTGTTCGATAGAAATTTTACGAGCGACGTGCGTAAATATTAAACATATCCCAAGTTTTTATTACCGAGTTACTGGTTATGTCTTTCTATTTCCGGTTGTTGGTTTTTCAATGACTTCTTCTTCTCCTCATCTCCTGTTTCCTGAGGGTTTGTTTGATTGAAAAAAGGGATATCAAATTGACAAGGGGTAATGTAATGTAGTTCCTCGAACAAGAGGAGGGGGATGTAAAAGGGGGTGTTAAATGCAATGCAAGTGTCGGGTTCGCGGGACAGGAAGTAGTGCCACACCCGTCCGAATCTTTTATTTTCCTTGGTACAATTCGGAAGGTGATTCATTTTAATTAACTCGTGCACATGCATTCATTCATCGAGAAGCGCATCCCTGATGACGTAATCTAATCGAGTTTAACGTTATTATATGTAGTAATTCTATTGTTTTGGGATGATTCAGTACAGGATTTAATTTAGTCAGATAGATATAGTGAAAAATTTGATGAAAGAAATGTGAGGCTTTTGTCATTTCACCAGTCCCAAGTCGAATTGCCGCTTTGGACTTCACTTCACCAACCTTAAAGGCGAGAGTGGAACGCGCCGAACCCACCAGGCGGTGCTGTTTGTGCAGTCGCATGACGTCAGAGTCAGAGTTCAGTCCAGTTGAGTTTACAGTTTGGCGAGGTTGGGAGATGAGTGGAGCTTGACTCAAAGTCGAAAGTGGGAGTAAATGTTGCAGAATTTGATAAGGAAGAATGAGGTCCACTGAATTGACCACTCCAAACAAGAAATCAAACTCTAAAATCAATAACGTAAGTTTATCTTTTTATTTTATTTCTGTTATACCGGTTAAGGGATTCTGCTTTTATTTACAAAACAATTACATCAAACTGGGATCAGCCATTATTAACTAGAAAAATTCACTTATCAGCTCTCCTTATCATTCTGCTCTCGTTATGCACTCAAACATTGCGTAATTGGTCAAGGTTTAATATACCTTGATAGAAACAATCCTATAAAAGAGGTCAAGAAAGTGGTGGGGAAAAAACCCAACAACTGAAATCCACTTGTGGAAAAGAAGATGAAGATATCATATGATAAAATCCTCTTCATAATACAGAGAGACGCCGGGTTTACTACGTGCGTGGGACTCGAGCTGGGGCGAATATAAACGACCCTCTTGAAATTGCCATGTGGACCCCCTCGATAGTGACCATCCACAGCTATTGTCCTCTTCGAAGTCATCCATCATTTATATGGGTTGAGGGTGTTCTGAAATTGACCGTTTTTTGTGTTCGGGTGTCCAAATTTAAATCACGACTGTTCTTTTGTTTGGTAAATGTAAATTTACATGCGAATGGTAATATTGACCTCGCTTAAATGGCCTTTTGTCATCTTCTTCCTAATAAGAATGGAAATTATTGCTCATGTGGGTTTTAATCCCAAGGCATAATGCGGATGCATAATTAACTAACAAAAACTGGGGGAGGAAATTACAGCAGAGACCGTTAAAACAAATTGGATAAATACACATGATGTAAACAAACAAACAAAAGTGTGAATAATATCTAATGGCAGTGCACCTGTAAGATGATGATGTTGACATTGAAGCTTAAGTGTAATGAAAGGTTATTTTCATGAAGTTTTTTTACGTCTTTCTGCAGCTATTAAGACGCAGCAATTTGAGTTTAATTCACTTCTGATTATACCAATTAAAGGATGGAATGAAATTTTTTTTCATTCCAATGTCGTTATAAGATTGAGTGGATGTTAAGTGAAGGAGAAAAATAACTAGTTTCATACAATATAATATCAAAAAAGTGTCACGTTGAAATGACTCGAGGCGCTGATGCAATAATTAGCCTCCATACTGAAAACATGATCGGAATGTCGGGTGTAAATCTTTCAAACTTATTATATCCTGTTACATATTTCTTTTTCAATCGGTTTTCTCTCACGCCGAAGGCACGAAATAAATAAAGTTGGAGATTTCTTTTTTTGTCGTGCTGCGGCGTTGCAGGGTCTTGAACTTAGAAAAACCTGTCCGCCCTCGCACGATGTCACTTACCTGAGAAAATAGTCAAATTGCTTAGTTAAACTGCAAGTAATCCATGGAGGACAAGGGTGGTACTTAAGCGCGAGGAATAATAAACAGGACTTCCGGAGGGTGGGATGAATTTTCCTCTCACTTTATACAATAGTGGTTCGCATACCGCACGTGCCCACGAATGAAAAGAAAAGAGTGAGAAAGAAAGGGTTAAGTTTCAGGATTGGGTCAACCACCCATGTAGATGAATTAACTGGAGTGGAAATTTAAATTGAGTAATTTAGCAAACTGAAAAAGTAGTCAACTTTTTTTTACGAACTTGAAAAGGTTTGAGTAATGGACTGTAATTGGCCTGTATCCAACTGTGACTGTCAAAAGTTGGACTTTCGATGCCGGAACTTTATAAAGGGTTATTTCGGGACATTTGACTGATAAAATTTGAGCATGATTTTTTATTCATAATGAAATTATTTCTAGAATTTTTTTTTTAAATTATTATTGTTTTAGTAATTTCTCACATTTATTCAAATCTCACATTTCCCAGATTCATTTGTTTTTATTTACGGTATTTTTTTCTAGGGAAATTGCAAAAACGCTCATTTTACACATTTCCCACGCTTTTCTTGACATTGGTAGCAAGGTTAAAGACGTTAAAGTCTCCCAAGATGTAAAAAAAAAATCAAAAATCTCATTCAAGGTTAAACGATTGACTCACAATTAATTTAAAACAAATCCAAATCATTTCATTTCTTTCCTCATCCTCAAGGTCAAGCAAAAAAAATAACTTTTGCAATTAAAAAAGTGCAAATTGCGTCAGAAATGACTAAACATGGCGTCTAATTTTATTTTTTTTAGCGAGGTCAAAACTAAAAAACGATTTTGTGGAGATGTGAAGTGAAGCTGTGGCCATGTGTCACTTAGCTGACATCCGTTAAGACTAAGTACTTTATTTCTTCATCTTTCTTCTGTATTTACAGAACACTATCTCCCATTTATCTTTGATTCATAACCACAAACTCTACAATTTTTCACACTCAAACCCCTCTGAAGTGTAAAAAAAACTTTCTTGTATAAATCCCTTTTATATTTTTTGTGTGTCAATGAGTTTGAATTGATGAGACACGTCGAGGAGCGCCTTGAAGTCTGTGTGGGAGGTCACAGAAGAGAAAATCAAGTCGTTAAGATCGATGGTGAATTTTTATTCCAATATCATTAAAGAGTAATTATGGGGAGAAAAAAATGCTTTTAGAATTGTAAAAACTTAAGTGGAGTTTCGTGTTGAGTTTCATTAGGTTTTTTTTTTTTTTTTTTTTTTTTTTTTTTGTTTAAGTTAATGAATTAAAGCTGATGACAATTTGTTTCACTCTGCAAGACTAAAATCGTTTCCTGTTTCTGTTTTGAACGCCATTTTGAGTTGTGTCTGAACAGGTGAAGGTCTTAAACGTGTAAATCCATCTGGGTAAATATAGAAAAAGGAAAATAAGTCATGAAAAAGCGAATATTGTAATAAAAAAAACTTAAAATCTAAATTTTATAATATTAAAAAATGACATCTATTTTTAGCCTAAAATGACGTCACACTGATCAACAGATGTTCTTTCACTCATTAGTCACTACCAATTCATTACAAACACATCTGATAAGCCTCTTTAATTCATATTTTATGTGAAAAACCAATTAACCATCACATGACATCTCTAACACATTTCCAAGGTTGATTAACCTACCAACAACAGATCTTGATAACAATAACAAATGACACTATTTCTTACAAAAACCCATTCAGTTATCCTTTAATTTAATCTCAGCATTAAAAATAAAAAAATAAAAAAATAAATTGCTCTTCATTACACCCATTATTTATTTTTGCAAGACTGGCAAAACCAGTCGCTCGTTGGTATTGATCATCCCAAGCCCCATGACTGAACGCAGCGTCCATTTCGAGCCCCAACTGTGAATGGCATTCGACACAAACCAAAAGCAGATGCCGCTCAACTAAAACATGGGTTTTAATGGGGGTAATCGCCGTTTATTGTTATGGCTACCAACGATGAATCCAGTGAAACAAATGCACTTAACTCTGCTCAGGTAAGAACCTCATCGATTTAAAGTACGAACTGTGTGGGAGTCGATGCAGATGTTTCCTTGAATGAAACAATACAGTTTTACTCCTTTTATCTCGGGGAAATACTTTCTTTTGTGACCACCAGCTGCTCCTGCACTGATTGACAAGAAAGTGGGTGTAAAAAGGTGCGAGCAGGGGAATCGTTAGTCACCTTCCCTCTGGCAAGGATTTTTCTGGGGCGAGATAAAATCGACGCTTTAAGCTGAGAAAGATGTGTCAAAACAGAAGGGAAAAAGAAAATTGATTGGAAATTGAATGAAAAGGTGTTTGTTTTGTTGTACTGGATTTTTCTTATCTTTTCTTTTGGTTATTTGTTGTAAGTTTTGCTGATAAGAATCAGCTTGATCAATTTCGAAATGTGGCCTAAGGCTAAGTTGAGTTAATAAAATTAAAAAAAAATAGGGCAAAAAAAATTGAATTCCAAGGATTTTTTTTTCTTGGTTGTGGAGAATGGGAAAAGGAAATTTGTTTGAAATTTATTATTGGGAGTTGAATTTTAAAAAAGAAATAAAAAGAATGATGTTTTTTCGTGAGAACTGTTTCTGGTTATTCAAACTTTTACCGTTTCCTGGTAACCATGACAACCTGTTTTAAAGGTGTATTGATTACTCCGTGCGCCATCGTGAACATCCATGGCATCCATTGTGAGAGAAAAAGTAAAAATCAAAGAAAAAAAATGAGGATTTTAAAAATTATCGGAAATTCATAGGAAAAAAAATCCAATAAATCTTTATTTACAGCGTGCTCTGCATAATTTATTTGATCTTTCAAACGATTTCCGCGAAAACTTCTCTGCTCTCTAATGCCACACTTGAAGAAGTGCAAAAGTTTCATAAATCCCCTTTCACGAAACCCCAAGTTCTAGCGGGAAGCGAGCACTATATATGTAAATTGCTTCCTGTTAGAGCCAAACAAACATATTTCATCCTTGAAACTGCTGGCAGCATTCAAATCTAACAAATTTATTCTTTTAAAACCGCAGAACTGCCTCGCCAAAGCCGTCTACGACAACATAGCAGAGTCTCCAGATGAATTGGCGTTTCGAAAAGGCGACATCCTCACGGTTTTGGAGCAAAACACAAACGGACTGGAGGGATGGTGGCTGTGCGCTCTTCGCGGCCGCCAGGGAATTTGTCCCGGCAACAGGTTACGTCTTTTAGCCGGAATGTATGATGCTCAAGCGAGTCCGGTTCAAATGACCAACAGGAGGAGCTGTCAACTTAATCCTAATAAGGTAAAATTTAATTTTTATTTTTTATTTTTACATTTTATTAATTTTTTTAAATTTTTACAGGTTACAACTCCGAGAAAAGTCGGAGACGTTTATTTGTACGATGTCGTTAAGAACGATGAGTACGACGTACCGCCAACGTTCAAACTGCCGTCAGATGTCGCTCAACTTGCAGGCAGTTTCAACTCTCTGCACATATCGGACTCCTACGACGTCCCGATGTCGCACCAATTGGCGCACGTCGTTCCGAAGTCACAAGTCAAATCTCCGAGTCCGATTTCTTCGATCCACGAGTCGTTTATTCGCGAATCCGGGTCAAGATCGAGCATCGGCAAAGAAACGCAAGAACTTCACGACTACGACGTTCCCCGCGGCTCGCAACTCGACGACTCCGTCTCCGTCTCCACCCCGTCGTACGACGTTCCTCCATCGCATCACATCACAGTGGGCGATTTCTACAAAATCCCCACTTCCCTCGTGCAATCCAACCGGTCGAGCGGCGTGTCGATGTTGTCGACCGGTTCTTCTGCGATGTCCCCGTCAAGCAGTGGGAGTTTGACTCCCAGTTTATCTCTGTCGAGTCTCGGGGGAACCGGGTCCAACAGATCGAGTCTGGATCCGCAACACGAATTATACGACATTCCGAGGAAATCGATGGAACCAGAAACGAACGTCGACTTTTACGACACACCGCCCAAAGCGAAACCGACTTCCGGGATAAGCGAAGGCGTCTACGACGTCCCACCGCAGGTCACCAGAGACACGGGAAGAGGGGAAGAAAATGTCCAAATTAAGAGACTGAGTTCTTCCAGCTTCGACTCGCGAGATGCGGTCCCTCTGGACGTCCAGGGAAAGGAACTTCCGCTGGAACTGAACGCGGCGATGGATTCGTTGATCCGGTTGCAGCAACAGGTGCACAGCTCCATCAGCAAGTTGT
The DNA here is from genome assembly GCA_034695745.1 of Geophilus truncorum. Taxonomy (NCBI): domain Eukaryota; kingdom Metazoa; phylum Arthropoda; class Chilopoda; order Geophilomorpha; family Geophilidae; genus Geophilus; species Geophilus truncorum. The sequence continues at coordinate 3,789 of JAQFZP010003421.1, read as the reverse complement.
TCAGCTTCGTCAGCTCCACCTGGCGGCTTAAAGAGAATTTAGAGAACAAAGTTTACGACATAAGACTTTGCTGTAAACGTATGCAGACGGCGTTGCAGGAGTTCGTCGAATTCAGTCAAGGCGCTTTGGTCAATTCGACGCACGCTTCGGACAAAATGCTGAGTCACAAACTCTCAAAACTCGTGTCGCCGCTTCGCAGCTCGAATGACGTCATACATAAAACCTGCGCGCATCTCGACGATCAGGGTTGGGCCATCACTAAGTTGGCCGTCGGTGTCGGAGACTCCGAGTTGCCGCCCGACGAATTGGATCAACTGGTGGCCTGTGCGCGCGAATTGACCGAAGACGTGCGTCAGGTTGCCTCGTTCATCCAAGGCAACTCGACGCTCCTGTTTAAGAGGTCAAACACAACTACGACGCCAAAAATTAAAACACCCGTGCAAGAACGCCCTCTTCCGGCGCCTCCGACGAAGACGAAAGAGGAAAACGAGTACGAAAACGACTCGAAGGACTGGATCGACGACTACGATTACGTCAACTTAGAGTCGAAGGACGTTGTCGATAAGGAGAACGACGAAATCAAAGCAGCTTTACCAAAAGAACTCGCAAAATCCTTCGATAACATTATAAAAGAGTCGGAGATTCCGGTGGAGAGCGTACAGTTACGCTTGGAGACTTCCGGGAATCATGTGACAACTGCCAATTTGGACGTTAACGACCGCCAAGTATTAAAATTCTACGGAAGTCAGATCGAAACACACATAACGTATTTAACGAACGCGATTGACGCGTTTTTAGCAACCATCGAAAATAATCAAGCACCCAAGATTTTTATAGGTCATAGTAAATTTGTAGTTTTAAGTGCGCATAAACTCGTTTTCATCGGCGACACCGTGCATCGTAACATCGTTAACGTTGACATTCGAAATAAGTTACTTCTTTGCTCCAATGCACTGTGCGATGCGCTCACGACGACGGTAAAGTGCACTAAAGTGGCTGCAATGCAGTTTCCATCGGTCATTGCAGTGCAGGAAATGGTGGACAGTGTAGTGGACATATCGCATTCTTCCAATGATTTGAAGATGGTGATCGTGCAAGCTAGCAAACTTTAGAGTTTGAAATTAAATTAGTGATTTATAATAACGTAATGAATTTTTGTTTTATACATTACTTTTAAATTTTTTTTTTTTTTTTATTGTTATTAAGTCTGTACCGGTACTTTAAAAGCAGCTCAGGATGTTTTGTACATAAGAAGAAAAGGAATGATAATGAATTTTAATATGGTAAAAAATAAATAAAACATTTTTATCTGGTATTGGTTTGATATGATATTTTTAATTACACTTCCGGTTGAGTGATAAATCTCAGTTACCGGGTTACCAATAATCATTGTTTCAGTTTTCAAAATGGCTGAAAATCGATTAATCGCGTATCTTTTTATTCTAATTGTGCAATTTTATTTTCTCAGATCTCAGATCTCAGAGTCTCATACCTCAGAGTCCTATATCTCAGAGTCTCACATCTCAGAGTCTCATTTAACTGGACACCACTGTGAGTTGGAATATTGTGGACCCGCTCTCATTTCCCTAAGTCTAGGCCGTGGGTGGAACGACATCACAGCCGAATTCAAAGACCAAATATTCGAACTAACATACGAGGAATGTTCTTGTCATAAAATTAGCGGAGACCCTGAAATGGAAATATTGGCACCGAATCAAATTGTAGTTACATCTTACGCAAAGTCGACCAAGAAACACAAAAGCGTCATCGGCTCTTCGGACAAACTACGGAAAACTGCAGATCTGTTTACTTTCGAGCTTGGACCCAAAAGAGGAATCGAGGCGTTCGTAGCCGCCAGAAGTGCGCATTCAGAGCAGTTCGATAATTGGAAAAAACTTTTCCACTCACACGGAGAAGTCGTACGACGTACAAAGTACACTACACTGAATTTTGAGGCTACGGTTCTTAAAGATACAAATCTGTCTAAGACCTTTGTACTTCACGTGGATGTATTATTGTACAGCGAAATGAAAGGGGATAAAATAAAAACGAATGAGGAAATTGAGAAATTAATAGACATTTACGGAACTCATTTCGCGAATCGTACTGGTTTCGGAGCAGTTGCGTTCCGTGATGAGTATTTGACTAATTACAGACATGGACGTGGTACCGTGAAATACCAAATTTTTTCTAGTTCTAAAGGGCTTAATATTGAAGGGGTAAAGACGACGTTCGATCAGTGGAAGAGGAAGAGTATTAATAAAATGACTGATGATATTTATTCGTCCGGAGGATTTCTTGACGAATTATTGTTGCGGGATGATTTTAAACATTTTTCTCCTTCGGTTCGTGAAGCAGCGGCTAAGAAATTGCACGACGTTATCGTTAAATATTACAAGTGAGTGATTGTGGGTGATTTAAAGTGTTTGGTTAAAATTATTTTTTTGTTTTCAGAGAAAATGTTATTAGGGGTTGTACGAACTTTTCATCGACAAATTTTAAATTTAATGCCAATTTAAATGATGGCTGGTGCAATAGTGCTTCGAGGAACTTTAACTCTTTGTTTGGAATTTTAATTTTTCATATGACAATTTTTTTTTTAATTTTATGTGTTGCATAGTTATCGACGAAAATAAAGAATCAAAACAAATTTCTAATCGGTTTCTTTGGCTCGTGTTCCTAAATTATCACTGCAGTTTCCAGTGGTCATTGCAGTGCAGAAAATGGTGGACTGTGTAGTGGACATTTTGCATTCGGCCAATAATTTGAAGATTGTGATTCTTCAAACCAGCAAGCTTTAGAGTTTGAAATTAAATTAGTGATTTAAAACATAACTAGAAGTTGACCCGTGCTTCGCTACGGGATACAGTAGCTTGTTTTTTTTGGGGTTTTTAATGATGTTGTTTTTAGTGTTTTTTACTTTTCTTTGGTCTTTTTTGTCCCGGCTTTCATTTTTTTTTTTGGGGTTTTTTTTTTTTTTTTTTTAACTTTTGTCGTCTGCAGGATTTAGATTTTGTCTTGGAAAAGAGGATTGTCAGTTTCTCTGGTTGAGTCAGCAACAAAATAACTCTCTAGTAACATTGAATGTCATAGTAGCACCTGGAATTCCAAAAAAAAGTGAGTAATTTGTTGCATATTATTCAGAAACACCAATATTTGTTTCGTTTTTCCATTGTACATTACATTAACCACTTCTTGCTTTTTTGGTCATATTTGCAGGCCTGCAAAAACAAATCTTATTTTAGATTTATATTTATTGTTGACCAAATGGCATTTACCGGTTGTAAGCTCCTCGACTTAGGAGTAAAGACCCCTTTACAGAGATGCCCTGAAGCTGTCTAGCAGCTGGTCAGTGGGATGAACTCAAAGTTTGATTTCCTATAAAAATTGTAGTTTGTGTTTGTTTTTATTGTTTATCAAATGACGTTTACCGGTTGCAAGCTTCTCAGTTCTGTGTGACTCGTTTTTTCGATGATCATCCTGTCAGCTAACATGTGTATAAGTAATAGCCCTAATGAGCTGTTCAGTGCGAGTTTGGATGTGAGGCTAATGAACATTGTTGATCAGTGTGTTTGCATTATTAAATGCCTCGCTAGGGGGTGCCAGCTTGCTCCCACCATCCCATTATTTCGTGTGTTTGCATGTGAGGCTAATGATTATTGTCAGTCTACAACAATACATGAGCTTGCAACTTCAAGTGGCATTGTCAACCCTGTGTTTTTGTTTGAGTTGGTTAAGCCTAAATGGGTTTGCTTGCATCACTGGTGTTGTCAGCTTTTCCCACCATCC
>JAQFZP010003420.1:0-10316 GCA_034695745.1 Geophilus truncorum | reverse complement strand
CTCATCCGAGATTCATGTGTGGTCAGGTTTCAAGCAGCGCTTTCCACTCCTTCTCCCACCACCATCCAACTCCTTGGTTTAACACATATTGAATTAATTACATTTCAGTCTCAGATGAGTTCCTTTAATTACTGAACTTTACTGCATACTTAACAAATCACATTATCAAATAACTACATACTGTATGTGATAAAATTAATTGTTTTTTTTAACACACTGTAAAATACAGTCGAAATACAAAACGTCACTTTCAATCACACGGTTTGTGATAAAAACATAATTAGTTAAGAGCTATTTTCTACCAATTTCTCATATATCCAACGTAAGTAATGTTTCACAGTCACATAAACACCAGGTTTATTCGGCTCTGCACATCCATGACCCCAACTCACAATTCCAAACAAAGTAAACCGACCTAAAACAAACAATAATTATTAAGTAATTCAAATACAAAAAACTAATTTTTACCTTTGTCTTCACAAACTAAGGGTCCACCACTGTCGCCTTTACACGAATCAACGCCCCCTGACATATCCCCTGCACAAAACATCCCGGCCGTCAAATAGCTGTACTGGTAAGACTGAGGTTGTGCACACGTTGCACGCGAAAGAACTGGCAGTTCAGCTGACTGCAGACGAGATGTGCGACCTGTAAGCAGATAATGAACAACAAGTGATCATGTGAAGCGTTTCATTTGATTTTTTTGTCAATTTACGGCTTCCTGTAGTACCCCAACCAGAAATGAAGCACTTGATGCCCGGTATGTATAAGGTGTTAGGCGATGGCAGACATGCAGCACCAACGTAGGAATTGAATTCAAAGCCCTTTCCGTGATCGTTAGGCTTAATTTTGGCCAAAGCGATGTCGTTGTTCATGGTTTGACCTAAATGAAAATAATTACTAAATAATGATTTTTTTTTTTTTAAGTTTAGTTGTGAGACCTAAATTATATTCCTCATGAATGAAAAATTTTTCAACTAAAAATTCTTTTTCATATGTTTCCAGTTCTTCGTTGTCGTAGTCACCGCTACGGATAATGTATGTTGATGGATTACTGAAATCCCTATATTAAAAATAAAGAAAAATATTTTTTTAATATTTCTTTTTTACATTTCAAAAAAAATTAATTACTCAAAACAATGTGCAGCTGAGATGATAAAAAATTCGGATATTATAGTTCCACCACACCAATGTCTCGATTTGCTCGCAATTTTAATCCTGATCGCCACTTGCCATGGATGAGCTCCGTATTCCGAATCCATGCCTCCAACAATTCGTGCAAAATGCGAAGAGGGAGATTTTGGGTAATCCCGCACATACCTTTCCCCACATTCTTTCGGTACTAAAATTTAATTATTTTTTTTTACATTACTGTATATACTTGTATAGAGTTAAAATATCAACTAAACTGACAGATTTGTTTGACAGTTGATGGAATATTTGTCACTTCTTCTCCTACACTGCAGGTGACGCCAGCATCTTCCAGGTGAGAGCATTTCCTGCTAAGCAATGGCGCCTTTTCACATTCGTCTAGATTTTTCTCAAGCCCAAAACAGTGGACGTCGTCCAGCCATACTGGACCGGTGCCTTCACTAAACGATGCCCTCCTGTGAGCTTTGGCCGTACCACTGTATTAGTCATATATTTCAATTAAAATACAGACCGGAAATTGGAATTTCTTACTGGTATCCCAGACTTCTGCAAACAACTTGAGCATCTGCATCATCCCAGTTGTCGTCACAAATAGTGCCCCAGGTTCCACGAACTTGAACTTCCACTCGTCCACTTCTGGAGTCTTCGCCACCAACTAATCTCACTGTTATTGAACCTAATTTGGGTAGTAATGTAAAAATATTTTATTTTGGAGGGGCAATAAATAGAACTTCCGGTTTAGCTACAAATTCAAAATTTAATGAAACGTTAGATCAAATGTAGAACTCGGTGTCCCTAAAATTTTAAATTAACACTTCAACCTGAAGTGCCATTTTGAATTGCTTGAAATAGCAAAAAAAAAAAAAAAACTCAAGAAATTAAATATTATTATTATTAGGAAATGTGTAACATTTGCAATTTAGAACAGCAAAAAAATTGCATTTTGGTTTACTCATGGACCCAAGCATTTCTAGGTATTGCATCAAGGCCGTTGAACTAAAATTTAAAGATGACAATTTTAACTGGAAGTGCTATTTTTATTAACTCAAAAGTAAGAAGGAATTCAAAAGTTTAATTTTTACTATTGCAGAGTTTTGCTTCTTCATCCGTCCCATCGAAGCAGTCGTTGTTTCCATCGCAGACAAAAGCCAATAAAATCCGTCTATTTGTGTCGCATTTAAATTCCAATTGGCTGGATCCTGGTAATTGACGAAAATAATTTTTATAAATTTATAAATGTAATTTTTTACATCTTTTTCAGACCTTGACTTCGTATGTCGCAAACAACAGAAGCAGCTTCGTTATCCGAACAATCGTGCATTTCCCACCCACTAAACTTGCATCTGGCAAGCGACGTTTCGTTTCCAAGACAACGCACGTCGTCCATGAAATACATCCCATTCCCATTCCCATATTGCGCATAACCGACTGCTCGAATCGCGCCTCTAGTGGTAATATAAATAAATACAAATAATTAATAAAAAATTTAAATAATTAATTTTTTACCGGGGAAATCCGATTTCTCTGCACACTACTTCAGCATTTCGGAGGAACCAGTAATCGTCACAGACAACACCCCAAGTTCCGTTCAAGTGCACCTCAACCCTTCCTTCACCTGGGTTAGAGCCATTTACGAGTCTAACGGCAAAATCAGTAAAGGCAACTTCATAATCAGGTTCTGAAATAATTAATACATTGTTTTCATTTAGGAAAAGTAAAATCACTAAAAAATAAGAAAACTTTTAATTTTATTAAAATGTTGACAAATTTTGTTGACATTTTAGTAATTTTTGTGAAAATTTTAACTATTCTTAATTTGTCAGTTTGGAGCCCTGATTTAAGTTACATCCAATGAATTAGAAATATGAAATTTCAGAGGCACAAACTACAAACATACAGCTGCGTGCTTCTACAGCCAAGTTTACAGCTAAACCGGAAGTGCTTAGAACAGCTTCGAATGGTACCGTATTGTTAAAAATTCATAATTAATAGGTATTTATATTATTGTAAATTCGGAGCACTTATTAAAGTCACTTTCGGTTAAAGTAAAAGTTGGAAATTTTAGAAGTGCCAACTACAGATAACTGCGTAAGTTCTCCTAAAATTTCAATTTTTTTGTTTAACCGAAAGTTTCCTCAAAATGTTATTATTATTGTCAATTTAGAGCGCTGATTAAAGGCACTTTCAGTTGAGTTAGTCTTTTGGAATGTCAACTACAGACCTCTAGCTACGTGCCCTTAAATTTCAAATTTTAACTTAAACCGGAAGTGCCTATAAAAACCGCTCCGAAAATACTAAATTAACTAAAAACTAATTACCTAATTTACATTTACACTCATAACACCCCTCATCATTCCTCCAGAATCCAAAACTGCATTTCATTGAACAATTGGCGAGAGAAAAACAACCTGAACTCTCACTAACACCAACACCAACACTACTAGCAACTGTAGTTGTAGCCACTTCGCACTGTTTTTCATCCGATCCATCACTGCAGTCATCTTTCCCATCGCATAACAGCTTTATATCCACGCATGCGCCATTTGCACAAGTGAAATTACACGCAACTACAAAATAAAGGTAAAATTACTTTAACTATGAGAAAATATTTACTTGTATTTTACCAGTATTTAATTGCATTTTTTTCTCATAATAATCAAAATCTTGGTCCATTTGCAGGTCAAGGCCGGACATCCGGTTTTTATTGCTTAGAAGACACATTGAAGATAATTGCAACGTGCGAGATCGAAAGGCAAATGATGCGCAGGTGAAATCTTCAGCTTCTGCGCATCTCCGAGCACACTTTCAGAGATTAAAGGGTTAAAAGTGAAATTTTCACATTTTATAAAATTTTAATTTTTCAATTTTACTCCATCAAGTGAAATAACCCGCCATGTTTGTTGTGATTGGAGTGTCGGTTTCAGTTTCTCAAATTTCTCAAATTCGTCAATATAATTAGCTAAAATTTAAGAAATTAAAAATAACTGTTATATAAAGTTGAAATATAAAACTTTACTGCAGTTTTCTTCATCCTCTCCAAAATAACAGTCCTTTTCACCATCACACACCCAGGCCTTATAAACACACCTAAAATACAAAGTTTTTTAAAAAAAAAATTATAAAAATAAATACAAATTTTAAAATTACACTCCTGAGTTGCACTTGAAATCATTTTCATTTTCACAAGTAAAAGTAGCAGATGAAGGTGTTGGAGTTGCTATTAAAACAATGCAATTAGTTTAAATTTAATTAAATAATCATAGATCAACCTTCTGGAGCTCCCCAGCATATAGCGCCAGCTGTTGGCAAATTGTGGCAATCAACTAACTGAAATCCACATTGGGAAATATCAGTTTCAGTGCCATTGCAGTGAATATCGATTAAATTATGACGTAGGTGATGATTTATAGTGTCCGAATAAGTGAGTGAATGCGCAGTTTCGACTCCAACAATGTTTTTACAGACGAGACTGGCTGTGTACCAATCACTGATGGTACTGTTTTGGCTGTAACAAACTCTAAACCATGTGGAATTCAGCTGAATTTCAATTGCACCTACATTTTCAGCATCTGTTTCTTGTAGTCTGAGAAGAAAAAAATTATCTAAAATAATAGCAAATTTTAACATTGATGGAGGTGATATTAATTGTTTTTGGTGATTATTTATATTTTATTATTTCTAAATTATTTATACTAAAATACACCAAAAATGGTTTACACTAAGAGTTTTTAACCACTTGGTTTGTGGTCATCATGATTTTGAGTGTAAACCTTATTTGGTGTATTTTTGTAATAAATTAAAAATAAATAAAAAATAAATTAAAAATTAAAAACATAACAAATGTTAAATTCCTACCGAATATTTATGGCGAATGAGATGTTTAAACTTAACAAGGCAAAAAGAATGTAGAGTGAAATGTGGTTTGACATAATAGCAACTAAATAATTATGTTGAGGTCTCTAAGAAAAAGTAGTTTTTAATCGATTCATCAAGACATTTGATACCTTTAGTGAACTTAATCTTTTTCTGAAAATGAAATTGAATTCGGTTTATTCGTAATTTTGATAAGATTTTGATTATCTGATATGGAAAATTGTATTTATTAGACGGATGTGAATCATAGTTGTGTTTTTTAATGAATAAAAATGAGTAATGATTTTTATTTATTAAAATTACGCAATATACTGTATAGGTAAATAATTTTTATGTAAGGACGTTAATTTTTTTTAATTTACCAGTAAATTGAAAATAAAAAAACATTTCCCCGCCAATGTTCACATTTTTAAAAATACCATATCATCTTAAAAATTTTGTTTTAAAAATTTATTTTAAAAATTGTTTGAGTTAAAAGATTTTGTAACCTGACATTTAGATTGGGTTCATTGGATCTACAAACCAAACCAACTATCATTTCTTCAACGTCAATCTGGTCGCAGACGTTTGCCTAATCTATTTTTTTTTTTATTGATTAAATTTAGTTTTTATAATTTAATTTAAATTAAGTTCAATAGATGGCATAAATTTAATTACAATGGTGCCATCTAGTAACAAAAACCGATTAAAAATTTTAGAAAATTGTTTAAACTGCTTTAAAAATTATTCTCACCTAAAATTTTAATTTTAATGTCCATCTTAAAAATGAGCCTTTTTAAATTTTTGACAACAACTGTAACGGAAACCGATGACAACTAAAAACAACATAACTTTGTTCTAGCTGCTGCAAAAATCCTCTGTAACCACTGTAGCTATGGCAATTTGGGCACTAGAACTAGAAACCATTTTTGGGTCCCAGTAAAACGCTGAAGTGGGATGAATAAGAGGATGAAGAGGATGAAGGGATGAAGACCCGGGTAACACTAAAACCTGGCATTCCAAGATGGCGCTACTCATTTTTCTCAATATTATCGCGTTTTTTCGATTATTTGTTAAAATTTCGATTGGTCCTTATCATAAACAAAGTACTGTAATCTGTTAATATTATTAAATTTAATTCATTTTGGCTCAGCTAATTAACTTATTTGGTTATAATTGATGAAAAATATTGATTTTTATCCCAGATTGAAGTGGGGTTATGTGATTTGGGATGGAGTGGAATGAAGTGGGATGAAGTATTTTGGAATGAAGTGGGATGAAGTATTTTGGGACTCAATATTCGTCGTTTCTTTTTGAGTAGAAAAGACACGGATTGTCCAAACTGCTCTTGAAACCGATTTTCTTTAGTAGTTTTGTGGTGTAATATGATTGGTGGAATTAGATGGAAGTTTCTAGAAGAAGTATTGTTATTGGTTAAAACCACGAACATTTGGAATATTGTAAAGTTATTGTAATAACTGAAGTGAGAATAAATTGACACTGCTGCAGTAGTCGTGAAACGAGAAACATGTTCCAGTGATTGCTCTTCGGAGCAGAAGAAGCCAGTGGGGCTTAAGGCTGCAAGTCAAGCCTAATTTTACGTGTCGAGACGTAAAACTGGTGCAGTCGACTCGAAATTGAAAGAAAGAAACATAAAATTATAAAGATAAGTGATAGGAAATATTTTCCTAAGTGCTGCCGATTGATTGTGATAAAAATTTTCAAAGTTTTTTTTTTTTTTGTTTTGGGCCGAAGAAGCGTGTTAAGAAGCCGTGACGTGACGAGTTGAGAGAGACCGATACGACATCCGAAGTAACCTTGATTGACGATGTCTTCATTCGTTTTGGGAGCAGTGCAACCCTTTGTGATGGGGACGACCAAGCAGGAGTGGCTCGATTGGGCCGAAAACTTCAATGAGTTCATCGCGGTGAACGATATAACCAACAACAAGATCCCAAAATTGTTTCAACTTTAAGCCGTCTGCTTTTGCGTTGATCATTGTCGGTCCGAAATTCTTGTTGCGCTCCGAAAATTTGTTACTTAAACTGTTGAAGATTTACTGCTTTTGTCGTCGAAAATGGGTCTAGTTCTATGAACAAAGTCTAGTAACGATTCGCCTTTTTATATGTTTCAAAGAAAGAAAACGACTCGACATTACGCAAGCGTTAACTCCAAAATCCGCTAGAATCTTTTGTTCAAAATCGTCCCAACTAGTGAACTCATCCTTGTTTATTGCAAATCAGGATTCAGCATCACCGATTAGAAAGCTTGCCACAACGTTGACTAACTGAAAATCCAATGGATCCCCCTCTACTCGAGCAACAGCTTTTACTTCGTCTATCAGTTTCTGGCATCGAAACTTCTTACCAGTTCCATTAAATCTCTCTATAGGAATAGCTCGATATTTCAGAAATGTCTTAGGTTTCTTATCTATAGATCGATTATTGGAATGGTTCATTGAATTGTCCGGTTTATTTTCTCTAGAAAAGTCCTTCATCTCTTAGGCTGGGTTGCACCAACATTTTCTAAATCTAAAGTTAATTAATCTCTGGTTAGCATAACCAGAGATTAATTTTTAACTTCCAGTTAATAATTTTCGTTGCATCAAATTATTCTCACGTTGCATAAACCAAGGTTTATTAAACCACACATTTAACCAAGGATTTTTGTATCAAGGAATTTGATTGGTTATCGTTAATCACATGACCTGCAAGTTTTTTCTCTGCCTCCACAACAACAAAAATGGCTGACACGGCATCTAAGGCTAAACGTAAACGGGCGCCGAATTTTTCAGCGAAAGAAAGAGATATTCTTATTGATTTGGCAAATAGACATTCACATGTGATCGAAAACAAGAAAACTGATGCCGTAACTTCCAAAAGTAAAGAAAAAACATGGAAAACAATTGCAGACGAGTTTAACTGTACAAATGAAAACAAACGAGAATAGAAAAGCCTCAAAACAACATACGAAAATATGAAGAAAACGACCAAAAAGGATGCAGCATGTGACAAAATTAAGCAGAGAAAAACAGATGGTGGCCCACTGGAAAACAACTAGATCCAGGACAAGAAAAGTTATTAGCATTAATTGCTCCATCCATCACGCCACTTGAAAATGCTTACGATGATGATGCGGAGTATAATATAGACTTAAATACTGGTATAAAATATGAATTTTTGAAATAAATACATAAAATAATTAATGCACCTTGCTATAATCTAGTTGATGAGCTCACAAATGAAAACAGTACCGCTACGCTTCATGGCTTTGAAGACCAAGATGAATCAGGTAAAAATCTAAGCTTTTAATCAATATAAAAAAAGTGAATTAACTGATTTTTTTTCTATATTTTTACAGAAAAAGAAAATGAATGTTTGCCCACGATGGAGATATCAAAACAGCAGCAGTTCGCACTTGTTGAGGTAAATAAATAAAGTAAAAATTAATTAATTTCACTCAAATTTGATTTTAAACTTTAAATTTTTATTAAAATTGATTTTTTTTTTGTTTAGGTGATTACCCAAGATTCTACAATGACTCCTGGATATCCTGTACCTGCCTACACACCTTTCCCTGATTCCATCCACGTTACTCGACGCCGGCCTACTCTAAAAAAACAAGCAGTCACAAAAGATGAGGCAGTGGAAGCTATTTTTAAAGGAGCTGAATCAAAGAAGACATTTTTTGATAAAAAACTACAAATGGCAAAAAGTGAACATGAGTTAAAACTAAAAAGCTTAAAAGCTAAGCTCAATTTAGTTGAAAATAAAAATAATTAATTCCTGTAAATAATTTTCGTGATACTGTATTGCCATTTTGCTGAATTTCATTTTTCATTCTTACATTTTGATTGTTGATTAATTGTTGATTTATGCACACCAAAACAATCTCCTACAACCATTTGAAACGTCCCAGTAGCATAAAATCTCAATGTTAACAGCAGCTGATTGATTGGCAAGACACTCTTGTTTCTATTTGAGTAAAACTCAAGTTTAGGCCGCAAAACATTAATTGCTTGGGTCTCATCACCCGCCCGCCTCTCTAATTTACCTGTGCATCAACCCTTTTTTTTCCCAAAAAAAAAGTAAAAAAAAAAAACATTTCGTGTGCATGCAAAAAGGTAAAATTTTGTAATTTTTTCCATGAGAAAAGGTTTTGAAATAAGATGCAATAGAATCTAAATCTCAATTAAAATCAGGCACCAGGCACCAGGTTTTCTATATTCCCATCCATCCGAAATTGTTTGCGGATTGAAAATATTAAGAAAATTTTCATTGCATGATATAAGAAGAAACGACAGAAAAGAAAACAATTTAAAAAATGAATAATTGCAGTGTACTGTATTAAACGTAAAAATTTATAATTAATAATGTGGAGCCACTTCAAAGAAAAGTAGATAAATTGGAAAAAAAATTAAATGCAGCCAACAGTGAAAACAAGAACCTCACCAAAGAAAACTAGGGTCTAAAAGAAGAAAACCAAACATTGAAAAATCAAGTTTCTAAATTTGAAGTGCTGAAATAATGTTTGGAGAAGTACTTCTCAGAGGGGCAAATAAAACGTCTAATCAACCCAAACAAAACCCGAATTAGATGGTCAAATGATGACATTGCCAGCGCAATTTCGTTTCGATGTGAGTCCTAGGGCTTACAGATATTTTCGAAACAAATTGCATTTTCCTCTGCCATCATTTATTACCTTAAAAGAATGGGCCCAGAAGCTACATGTGCAGCGTGGCATACTTAATGACGTTTTGTTCATAATGAACTTCAACCAATGGAAAGACTCGTGGTTCTTACTTTTGATGACATATATATTTCTAACCAGATATGTTTGGACATTCAAAATGGGGAAGCCATCGGGTCTTGCAAAACTTCTGTTGTTGGGATGGTTAGACCTCTTGTGGGCAAATGGAAGCAGCCTATTTATTACGATTTTGATCAAGCAATGACACCAGACAACTTAAAGAAAATCATTTCTAAGTTGTACGAGTGTGGCTACACAGTTGTTGCTGTCACGAGTGACATGGGAAGTCGTAATATGGGACTGTGGGACAAACTGAACATTGGTTATGGTCCTGGAAAACAAGTGTTTATACAGTAGCTCATCCTTGTGACTCTTGCAAAAAAGTGTTTTTTTTTTGCAGATGTGTCACACTTGATAAAGTTAATTCGAAATAATTTATTAGACCAAAGATTCGTGATTGATGGACAAACACTTGATAAAAGTGTTTTTTTTTTGCTCTGCTAGCAATTTCACCTGATGACCTAAAAGTTGCTCATAAACTAACATTGAACCTTTTAAATGTC
>JAQFZP010003419.1:0-10317 GCA_034695745.1 Geophilus truncorum | reverse complement strand
TACACAGAATTGTGATTCACACATTCAAACATTACAGGAATATCATGGCGACCGAAGAAAATAGTAAGCAAAAATTGAAACAAATTTTTCCCACTTGACCTAAAATTAAACATTTAATTCAACGACTTCTTTCAATTCCAAATTCACATCTCATCACGACCGTGACGTTATCACATTCCACCCTAAATTAATCCCTTAAAACCCAGAAAATTTCACAAAATCGAACATGATTCAATTAATTCACAATCTATTTCTCATTTTAAGATATCCCATCACACATCGACGAAGACAGATCGACAAAATCATTAAAAATTTTAACAGAAGAAACAGTTGCACCAACTGCTGCCGGCGACAACTCGAATCATAACGGTGACTTATTCAATTAATTTAATAAATTTTAATGTCTAACAACATTTGTTCTTAGGTGACATCGAAGCCGAAGTTGCAATCCCAGGGCCTTCGAGTTCCGAGCCCAAAGAAACAGTCGATTTTAAAGTTATATACAACAAGCAGAAATATGACGTAACTTTTCCGTTAGACGACACCATCTCGATGTTGAAGCAACACGTTTCGAAATTAACGGGTTGAGTTGTTTTAAATATAGATTTGACTTTTTAGTTTTTAGAATTGAATATTTTGTTTTTTTAATAGAAGTACCTCCAGCTATGCAAAAGGTTATGTACAAAGGCTTGGCTAAGGATGATAAAACGTTGCGCGAATTAGGAGTGACGAAAGGAGCGAAAATTATGATCGTGGGCTCAACTTTAAACGAAGTTTTAGCTGCTAGTACTCCTTCTGCATCGACTGTGGAGGAATCACAAAGTGCTACAGGTAGAAATTTGGAAATTTTAATTTTAATTTAATTTTTAATGATTTTTTAAATTATTAGGAACAACGAAGGAACCGCTAAGTAAGCAAAAATTACACAAAAAAGTAATCGATAAGGGAGTGCCTGAAGATGCAATGCCTGGAATAAAAAATGATAAAGTTCGTTTTGTATTTTAACGTTATTATAAAAATATAAAAATGTAATTTAATTTAATTTTATTTAATTTTATTTTATTATAGGATAGTCTTCCACCTTTTCCACTCTCAGGAATGTTAAATAAATCTGGCGGTAAAGTGCGGCTAACTTTCAAATTAGAATTAGATCAATTATGGATAGGAACCAAAGGTATAAATATTTTTAAATTGCCTTATAATTTCAACTATACCGTACTTTTATATTAAATTCAAGATAGGACAGATAAAATCCCAATGAGTTCAATTAAAAACGTCTCGAGTGAACCGATCGATGGACACGAGGAATACCACATTATGGTATAAAGTGATAGTTAAAATTTTTAAATTACTTAATTTTTTTTTTATAATTTTTATTTTAGGGAATACAATTAGGACCAACCGAAGCATCGCGATATTGGATTTATTGGGTGCCAGCACAGTATATTGATGCGATAAAAGATGCAATTCTAGGCAAGTGGCAATTGTTTTGAACACCAGGAGCTACTTGATGCTATTTGTGTTTCGTTCTTGATCATTGCTACTTTCTTTTCTTTTGTTATTTATTTAGTTTGTTTGTTTGTTTACAAATGATTTATACAACAGACACGTGGAACAACTGAAATTAACAACTTGAATCCGTGTTATAGTTTCTTCTAGATTTTTAAAACTCAAAAAATTATGTTTGTGATACTTTTTATTGGTACAAAGTAATCATAGATAATAAATGTCGAGAGCACAATTTACACAAAAAAATATATATATATAATTTTCGGCTTTTTTTTTCAGATTTATTTTATTTTTCTGTATGGTATTTTATTTTGTTTATTTATTTATTTTATTTTTTTGATGGGTCAGGAAAAGAGACATTTCATAATGTTTTTCTACTTTTTGTAATAAAGTACTAATGTTGATTTTAAATTTTTAAGCCTATTTATTAGTGATCTTCGAGGTTTTAATATAAAAATATAGAATTTTTTCTCGACTAAAATTCAAATTCTTCTTGAAAACACTTAATCCTTGATTAGAAGATTTTCACTTAATATTCACAATCGAGACTGTCTTTCTTCCCTGACATCTGGTAAAAATGCAACACCATTGTCTCGCTGTTTATTCTGATTGAAATCATTAATATTAGGTGTGGAATCACTTGGTAAGTAGGAATTGTGGGTTCCTTCAATAGAAATGACACTAATTTCCAACATTTCGTTTTCAGCCGCGTCGTTGTCTGCGGAAAAAAAGTTAATACCAAGATGCTGTAATTAAACAACTGTTATAAAAATGGTGAGAAAATTACAGTTGTTTTACTTGTCAATGCAGTTTCCAATTCCGACATGCTGTCGTAGTAAACGAATCCTTTCGGTTCTAAAACTTGAATTTTTTTTACAATTTTGCTCTTTAAGTTGATGAATATTAGTGTTTGGTTTCGCTCTTTGAATTCTTCGATCAATTCCTTGACACACTGAATAACAGTGTAATCCATGCCACATAAATAAACGCCGTCGAGAATAGCTGGTACTCTTTCTCTTTCTATCATTGTTATTTAAAGAAATAAAAAAAAAATTACTAATTGTTATTATTGAAAATTGTTGCGCAATTTTTACTTTTTGTAGCTTTTAGTATCCTTGAGCGCAGATATTCAACAGATGGAAAATTCAACATTCGGTCTGGCCGAATTAAAATGTGTTCTTTGCCGTTAATTGTCTAAAATAATTTTATCACAATAAAGCACAGTGAGTCTATTGTAACCAGGGTTATGATCCTTACTGTATTTGTAACTAGTTACAGTTATGGTTATCAGTTTAAAGATTACATGTAACATGAAATATTTGTAAAATTTCTAAATTTTCCTCTACTAGAATGAAATAATGAACTAATGTGCCAAATTATTAGTAAATAATAGTCAAACAGTAGTTTTGAGTGTGCGAAGTTGATGCCTCAGAGCCTGGCACTACTGGCATTGTGTTTAGAAAAACTGTCAAAACAAATCTTTTTAAAGCTTGGTAATGGAGATATACCTAGTAACTTTTTTACATTACAAGGACATCCTATGAACAGCCAATAGATGTTCAGATTTATCACATATAAGCCTAATGGATTATACAGTAGGTCCTGTAATGGATCGTTAATAGATGTCTACTGGGAGTCAAAATCTTTCTTTGAATGTCATGAATGTCACGAATGATATTTAATGGACATCCAAAAGACATCTCATTTAAGACATGGACGTCAACTGGATTTTAAGACCTTGTGTGGACGTCTACAGGATGTCAGATACTAAGTAGGTGACAATCAAGATTAACAACGTTACATAGCGTTATTAATTTTTGTAACTAGTTACCGGTATTGAAGTTACTGGTACCGGTAACTGTAATAGTCACAACCCTAATTGTGACTAGTGATTTAAAAACTCACGATTAATTCTGATGTGATTCTTGGTCTGGCCGTGTTGTATAAAAGAACCAGAATCGATGCAACTATTCCAGCAAGAATTCCATACTAAAAATGAAACAAATTAGTGTCATCAGCTGGTGAGATAATTTCATTTTAATGAGTAACCTCAATTTGGGTGAATATGCAGCATAAGAATGTTAAGAGCATGACGAATAAATCTGTTTCTATAAACGAAAAATTTGCAAATTTTTTTTCTGTTGATGAAAATAAAATATTTACTTTTAGTTTTCCATAGGAAAGGTAGTATACGATATTCAATCATCACAATGACAGCGGTAATTATGACAGCTGACAGTGATGCTTTAGGAATGTAGAAAAACGACGGTGCCAAAAAAGCAATGGCGAGAAGAACAATTGTACCTGTTGTTACATTTTAATAAAATTAGATATTGTAAGTTTTAAGTTACATTTTACGACTGTACCAGTTAAAATTCCTCCAAAAGGTGTCTTAACCCCAACACTTGCATTTAAAGCAGTTCTATAATAAAAAAGAAATAAAATATTGATTCGAATAAAATACAGTGAAAAATATACAGTAGCAGATAAAAACCTCGAAAAACTTCCAGTAACTGGAAATGATGAAACAAAAGAGCCAGCTATATTTGCAATTCCTGCAAAAAATGTCAAACATTCACTAGGTGAGCATTGCAGTTAAGTTTCACTGCTTTGCACTGATTCATGGTAAATTTAGTAGTAAGAATAAGTCAAGAAAACTACCAATTCAGAATAATTATGTTAGATTATAACGTCTGTCATTATGGCCAAGGGTTTTGTATTTTTGTTATAAAGTAACACAATACAAAATTCCTAATGTGCTTTTTTTCTCTCAATAATTAGGGATATTAGAAAGCACTATCCAAAAATATTAATGCGCTTTTGCTGCCATTAATATCTATTGAAAAAAATAGTGAATGACTTTCACTAATGATATTTTAAATGTTTGTCAAAAATTTTCACAATTTTTTTTTTAAATCGATATTTTTAAAAATGGGAGCCTCATTAAAAAATTTGCTATCTTGCACTACTTTTTGGAGGAAGTAGTGCTGCTATTGATAATGGGCTACAAATATTGATAGTGCTTTCAAAACTGGATATATTGTATTGCTTAGTCCAAATGCATACAGTAAATGTTTTTATCAGTTGGGCGATAATAAGAATACACATAGCTCAAATATACTCTGTCCAGAAAATATTGTGGTAAGTATTGTGGCAGGTTAGCACACCAAATAATTGCTAAAATTAAAGTGGCAAAATCTTTTGGACTACAAATAGTTATTTAGAATTCACTATTTTGTTTTTGGTTTGATTACTTCCAACACTCACTTTTATCAAAACCATGTGCTCATTTTTGGTTAAGAAAACTTTGTTTACTAACTTTTACTGGTTGGTAAAAGTAACTGTTGGTAATGCATTTACATATAATTGAAAGGGAAAGTCAAGAAATTTCAGCCACCTGAGACCGAGATTTATATTTTTTGAATTTTTTAATGTGGCATGAGCCATTTAGACTCGGCATGGGACACCAAGGGTTAAGCTGGAACATAACTAGTGTTCAGAATCAGAATAACCTAAAAGAAGTTCCTATGATCATCAATTTACAGTGTAGAGATTTAATCATTAAAAAACAAGTTAACTGCTGGTTTTACTTTTGAATGTGGATTCTGTACATACCTAATGAAATCAATTCCTGAGTTGAATCTAAAGATTTACCTCGAGCTGTTAGAAAATGAAAATTAAAAATACTCTTCTTATTAAGCAGTTTATTTAAAGTTATCTTTGGTATCTTACCAAACACCTTTGCAATAGCAATGTGTTCGAGAATTGCTAAAAGTGGCACAAGAATAAGACCGGACCCAAAATCCTAAAATTGACAATTATAATAAGATAACGGTATTTAATCATACCACTCTACTCTTTTACTGTAAAGCTATCGAGTTCGTTGCGAGTGACGTTATTTGCCGTATCTGTTATTCGAAAATCTGGTAGTCGAAACGGCGGCAATCCTCCCTTTATAGGGCCAGTCAACGTAAAGACATTTCTATTTTTTCTTATTAAAATATATGTCATAACCGATGCTAAAATAACAATTATGGCATTTCTGGCTGGAAAGAAATAAGAAATCATTCTTGTCACTTATGATTAAATTGCACCATTTTATAATTACCAGCACTTATTAACCAGATGGATTTCTTTAAAACCTTTTTCCACCTGGGAATATCTGTGGCATCTACATTCCACCTAACTGAACCTAAAAACTGCAATTGTAAAATCATTAAGTAGATGATATATTTCTTTCATTTTCTTCTCATACCCTTAAAATAATGAGAAGCACAATGCACACCAGTCCCAAACCTAGATCATTGTAACTAAATAAGAAATTCAAATTAACATTATGGTAACTCTTATCAATTACCTAGCATCTACATCTCACTTTGTAAATAAGAATATATTTTTAATTTTGCTCCAAAAATTTGAATTTTTAATGGGGGTCAGGTTTTTTTGTTGATAATTCAGATTTTTGTGCCGTATTTACAGTTATTACTAATTAAAATTTGCGATCGCTTGCTTTTCCAGCAGTAAGAGGTGAGCAGCTTCACTGTAAGGCTAAGTTCAGTTGTTCACATATATTCACAGTAGTAAATAGACGTACCGTAGCACTTTTTATAGCTACTATCTATTTCTTACATCTACTTCTACTTATGACGGCAACTGCATATGTGAATCCGTGTATGAACTAAGCCTTACACCGCTCAAAAGAGGTAAAACAAGAGTTGTTCAGTGATTTCTGATATCTAAAAGTGTGGACTGACAGATGTGTCATACACGGCAGGTTGCACGATAGCGCATTTAATTTGGGCGACATGCACTTGGGCGCATTTTGTTGCATTTGGGGACAAATAATTTTCAGATTGCATTTGGGAGCAAATAAAGGTTGCATTTTGGCACAAAGTAAATTTCGAAGTTATACAGAACTTATTTTCTTCTCCGGAGTGACGTTTTTGGTCACGTTTTTCTATTTAATTCGAAGTTGATCGTTAACGTAAACACGACTAACCTCTTATAAATTAAAATCTCTATCATAATAATTTTTTTTAATTTCTTGAAAACTGAAAATACAAAAAGCTTTTTATCTACCTGATTCATTTCTAATGTCATGACTCCACTAACCGAAAATTCTGGAACATTACGTCGTTCATTTTCATGGAAAACATTCGCTAGACGTAATATCTTGGTAATATTCTAGAACTTTCGCTTAGTAGAGCCCTGGCATCAGTGATTAGTGCAGATGCAACTGTTTCATCATTCTTGATTTTACCCATTAGTGTGTTAACTTTTAAATTCCGTATTAAATATGTTCAAACATTATTCGTAAACTAATCCATTACACTCAATGCGTCTTCAATAATATCATCATTTTTTCGTTCTCAATTCAATGCAACGCGCCCTAATGCATCTCGAATTAAATGAAATGCGCGCGACTGCAACGCGCCATTGTGCAAACCACCGACCCATGTGGGTTTCAATGAGTGATATGATTAAAAAGAAGCTTTACTCCAAACTAAATAGTACCGTAACAGCAATAGCATTTATTAAGAGTAAAAGTAAATACTTCATTTTGAAGTTTATGCCTCTACTTGTATGTTTTAAGGCTTTGCTTCCACATTTGGAGGTTTTACTTTTACATTTAAAAATTTTGCTTTTGCTTAAAAGTGTTTAATTCATACACAAAAGTTAAAATAATTTTTTTTTAAACATTTTGTTTATTTAAGTCCAAACAAAACTCATCGATTTACATCTAAAATAATCATTTTACGACTGAAGTTTAAGTTAAGTTAGATGTACAGTAAATAGTATTAGATTTAATAGAGCTGTAGAATTTTGAAGCATTTTCTACCTAAATTAAGTAAATGCTCTACTTTATTCATATCAATCTTCTCCATTTTTAGTAAAAGCTCATACTCAAAGCAAATGCTCTATAGTCTAGCACATGCTCTTTTTAAAGTAGCAAAAGCAATTACTCTAAACTTTTTTATTCGTTAAAAATAAAGCATTGACTCCAAAAATGGAAGTTGGAGTAAAGCTTGTTTTTAATCATACCACTGTTTTGTTTTGAAAATTTAGGCACTGACCCATTGCCTAAATTTTTTTTTGTTTTTGGAGATTTTAAGGGTTACTTATAATGTAATTGAAAAAAACGAACTTGATCAAATCTTTTTGCTTCTTGATGCTTTTAATCGCACCCAAGAAACTCTCGTCTTCTATTTTGACTCCTAAAAGACCCTTATAAACAAAGAATGATAAACTTCTTATACACCATACTGTGTTTTATTTGTTTTTATAATCTTTACTTTGAGTTGAGTGATGGAAATGATGATGGCTGCAGCCGACGAGAATCCACTTATGACAGGTGCAGAAATGAAATCAATTAAAAATCCTAAATTCAGTACCCCACACGCCAACTCGAAACATCCAGCGTAAAAACATAAAAGAATCGCCGAAGAAGCGCCACCGCGTTTCACGTGCTCTGCAGTCAACAGACCCATGATTGCAGTTGGGCCAATATTAATGGCTTCCGTGCTTCCAAATATAAAGTACACGAAACTGCCCATGAATGAAGCGTAAAGACCGTACTGAAAAAAAAATTATATTCTAATTTCAATATTTTTTATACAGTACTATCTGCGTGTCACGAGAATGCCAACTCTCGCTCTCTGACGTGGGGAAATCCATTACGGAAATGAGGAAATAATAGCTAACGTTTGCTTAACATATTAGTAGTCACTAGGGGGAATCAGAAAAGAGCTAAAGCACTAAATCACTACTGCACATGCTCCAACCTTACTTTAGCACATGTATTTCTGAGTAACCATGCTTAACTTTTTTTTACAAGTTATTTCGTTTGATCTTTATATGAACAAACATTTAAAATTCTGACTAAATAGCATTAAAAAATATGAAAAAAAGAAAGTTTACTTGATTGCTGCATGCTATTATTATTAGAAATAGCATGCAGGGAGTTTTAGCACATTCAGAAGTGCGGAAGTTTATGCTTGACCGTAAGCACAAAGGGAGCCGTATATGTATATACGCACTACTTAGCACTCTTTAGCGCTTTTCTGAATCCCCCTAATAAGTTACAATTAATGCTCAACTTTTCCCCTTTCCCGTAATGGATTTTCCTATGTATGTTTATATTACTTCCGGTTTTAAGTTGGCAACTAATGCGTATGCCATGCTCTGTGGTATGATGGTGAGTCCAATTGTGAATCCAGCCACTATGTCAGAAGTCATATCGGACACGGAATAACGGGGCAACCAGTTGATGATTGGTAATCGTCGTTTTAGAGTGGTCATTGAACAACAGTTTTTAAGGCGCTTTTGTATGGCGTTTGACAGAACAGAACAACATGCCTTTGCTGATTCCATTTGACTGTTTTTATCTGTAAATATCACAGTTTATGTATAATGTCATCAGTTGCACCATAAAAAGTAGTTGGGGAAAAGATCTCTTATCTCTCAGCTACAGCTACATTATTATAAAAAGTCAACCCTAGTTTACATTTCTAAAATTGATTAATTGAATAGACATTATTGTAATTATTTATTTATCATATTTTCTCAAATAACAGTTGGGTCGAAATTAGGGCTTGGGTCTCAATTAAGGCTCCCCCAAAGTTGTGAAAAAAGTTCAAAATACACCTTTTTGATTATGTCCAGAAACATAAAGTGAATCTTAAGAATGTTTTAGCATTGTTTATTGCAACAACAATGCTAAAATTAGTCTTAAACACATTTAAAACAAAGATTAAAAAATTAAGATATTTGAGAAAATAAGATATATTCATTTTTAAAAATTATCAATATATAGTACATAAATAACTTTTTTCACAAATTTACAAAAAATTAATTTTATAGAGTGTTGCATAAATTCAGTATAAATTGTGTGGTAAGTGGATTTATATTTATGCAACACCCTAAAATCAAATGTTTGTAAATTTGTGAAAAAAACAATTTATATTCTCATAATTTTTAAAAATAAATATGTTTAAATAACTGTTGTTAATAACATACAGTATTAAAAAAAATCAGATCAATGCATTAAAAATTTGTTGTTACGGTGTGTGCCATCGAAACTTTTAGTGCAATTAGAGCACAACTAAAGAATTGTGATAGTTTTTATAAATAACAACAAATAAAAACTGATAATTTGAAAAACAATCTTTCTAAATTCCCTAAAAAGCAAGAAAAACATTTTTTATTTTTTTTTACTTTTTAGGTCATTTAGAAAAATTTTTTTTTTCGTTTTTTAAATGAAGAGCTTTTTTTAAAGACAGGGCTTATTCGTCTGACAATCGAACGCATATTCCTAAACATTAAAAAATGTAACAATGAATCTGATTGGTCCATCACGGGCATTTCGAAAGTTTCTATATTTCTAGGCCTAACCTAACCTAGCCTGACCTAACCTGACCTGACCTGACCTCACTAAACCTTAAATTCATAAAAGGGAATTTTCCATGAGCAAATGCTGTGACATCCGCCAATCAGATAAAATGTTGAACGTTTAAGCACTTCCCCTTTTAATTTGTTATTATTTTTAATTTTTTAATTGAAAATTTAGAAAATTAATTTTATTTTCTAAATTGATAACTAAAAACAAAAACTTATAACTTAAAAAATGTAGCAAGAAATACGTCTAGGAATTTGCGATTCCTGTATGAAAACACATTATTGTCTTGGCCGCAAAGAGTTTCTTAAATGTCAGGTATTTAGGTATTACGGGGCCCCTAAGCACACAATTTTTTCGGAATCCTCCCCCCCCCCCCCCTTAAAAAAAGTTAAAATTACTTACAAAGTTAAAAA
>JAQFZP010003418.1:0-10318 GCA_034695745.1 Geophilus truncorum | reverse complement strand
CAACTCAAACAGAGCGAGTCATCAGACGAAACGTCATACACTCTCACTTTTAGTAAACAAATAAAACGAGTCATGACGTTTTACAGAACTCGCGCTTTAACTTCCAACTTCCTCCAGTGCATTGCAGGAAAAGTTTCAAACTTGAATTACAATTAATACGGAAGTTGTAAGTTTTAATTTACAAGTTTATTATCATATTTTTCCTGCAACATTGTAACGATTAAATGATAAAGCTGAGGATTTGTAAATAAATCTGTAACTTTTTATTTGACAAAAGAATTGTTCCTTACATTTTGACACGAAATACATGTTAAAAACTTCACAATTTACATAATTAGCAAACTATGACTACAAATACAAGAAAGCACGTATACTGCATTTTAAAATGAAAAAAAATGAAAAAAAGATAAACTGTTAGTTGAAATATACCACGAAAACAAACCAGTGCTTGCTTATCCGTACTATTTCGTTAAAGAAATTACAACAAAAGTTGAAATGTTTAATGAACAGCATAAAATCACCCAAAAAAGGAACATTAATTAAATGCGTGAAAGAATGAAATGCAGTTTGTTGGTAAAATACTACATTTTTTCAGTTTTATCTAAACTTGTATTTTGCCAACGAAAAGAGCTTTGACACGTGATCGCAGATAAACTGCCTATTAACTACACGATAGTAAATTTTGATAAGATTTGTAGGTTTGTTTAAAGTATGTCCAAACGTGAGCACTTTAGACTAAACATTTTATATGTATTTCTGCCAACCGCTCACAACGTAAACTAAAACACTAAATTGTTATACAGTATGTAAATCTCAAAACGACACTTTTTAATCGTAGTTAATTCTTAAGCTCAGTACAAAAACTGGAATGATGGTTACTGGAATATGAAAAAGCCATTGATAGAACTGTACTTATTTCATTAAAAACTTATTTTTTCAAAATTTCGTTTCACACTTCTTAGCTGCTTGCATATCGTCACAACCGAAAACTATACAATATTTGTTTCAAAACCAAACTAAACCCTATTTCATTTGTTCGATAGGTTATAGTGGGGTGGATGTGGGCAAAAAAATGTACAATTCTCCGGGCACCCTCGCAATCAATCACCTTTGGTAACAAAACGTGTTAATTACTTATTTATATTAATATCATTTTCTGTAAAGGGTAAGTCAAGACGCGAACTAAAATAAACGCTTCATGTACTTCCATCTTCTTCCCACGCCTCGCTATCGTATTCACTCTCGGAGTTGGAATCGGAATCCGAAAATTCCATGGCCACGCGCCTTGCCAAAATGGAAGCAACATCGTGAGGTGGTGTTTGTTTCTCCACTTCTTTCTGTTTGTAATCTTCGACTTTCCTCAATTTAATTCCTAAAAAAATAAATATAATTTAAAATATGGTACATTTAAAAACAGTTTCGTATATGTCGATGAACCTTCTCTAATAGCGGCTAGCAAGTCGCTCCTGGCTTCTTCTACTTGTGGTAAATTTGTTCCCTTGTTTCTCGCTTCGACTGGCTTCATGCGAGCTCTGGCGGCTTCGATGCTGATCAAAGGCTTGTTCACGTCGCCGTTTGCAATCGGACCGTTCATCATCGGTGGCAACGGCGGCGGAGGTGGCGGCGGCGGCGGGGCCGGTTCGGCGCATGGCGGCGAAACGACGGAAGACGGTGGCGGCGGCGGTGGTGATGGAGATCTTTCAGACGACGCTTGTTTGTGCAGATCCTTGTCGGGGGTCGGCGGCGGAGGTGGAAGATCCATGTCAGGAGTTTCGTGTTCCGGACTCGCGTTTATTTCGCGATAATGCTGGTAATGGCGCGGAGTTCCTGTCGACGGAGTTGCAACGTGACCAGAATGGGGCTTATGAGTAACGGGGCCATTTGCCATCGCGTTGGCCGGCGGCGGCGGCGGCGGAGGGAGAACTTCGCGGCCGTTCGAGACGACTCTGTTCCTCAGATTTCCCATTTGCATTGCGCTCGAGAGCGTTGGCGTCGGAGTGTTGTTAGCACTAGGAGGTGCTGGCGGAGGGTGTGCGGGTCGTAGAGTGGCAGTACCTCTTATTGCCCGGTAAGCCGAAGGGGTCATTTGCGATTCCGAGTTGGGAGTGTACGGTGGCGGCAGCGAGTACTGCGAATATTGCGGATGTTCCATGTAAGCGGGAGGTGCTGGGTAAGCCGTGGGACTCGAAGAATTGCGAGCGTACAGTTCGGGGTTGTAAGATGCATGAAGTTCTAAGCTGTTCGGTCGTAGAGGTCCGTGAAACGGAACTCCGTTATCGTCGAGCCTCATCTGACCCGGAGAGATGCCGTAGTGACTTTGATCGAAGAATTCTCTCTGCGCTGCATGTTGACGATACTTCTCCCTCGTATTATGCGGCTGGCGAACTTTCTTATTGCGTCTAGCACCCCCTTCTATTCGAACTCTGTGTGGCTGCAAAATTAGAATTTAAAAATACAAAATATTATTATTTTTTTTCAATTTATTTTCAACCGTAAGAAAATCAACTCACTCTTTTTCCTTTGTCCATCATGATTCGCTCAGTGTCTTTGAGCATTTCTTGTCTCCATAATTCGAAAAAATAATTCGGATCGGTGTAAAACTTGAGGCCGTCTTTTCCATCTTCCCTGTACGGGTTGAGCTTATCCAAAGGCGGAGGTTTATCACATTGTTTATATGTTTCTAACATCGCTGTTGGAATAGTCGACCGAGAGACAACTTGCTGATCGTAAATTATCGAACTTTTAAATGCTTTCCTCATGTGAATATCTTGTAACGACACTGCAAAACGGAAAAATAAGATATATTTTAAGAGAAGAAAGAAAAAAAAAAAAAAAAAAAAAGAATTTAAAATTCTACCTTCTTCGACATTGGAATCTAATTGGGTGACTTTGACACCCAAGCGTTCAACTCGGACCCGAATCGAATTTGTACGCCGAACAATGTTGTTGGCTTCGTTGAATAAATCGCTGAATATATCTTCAGCGTGTTTGCTCAAACTACTCAACTGGCGGATGATATTTGCCAGAGTTCCATTGGTCACACATTCCAATTCATTAGGAACCTCGACCGGTATTGCACCTCGACTCAAATACACCGGTTCAACGACACGCTGAAGAAGCGGCATCACTTAAATATTTACCTACAAAAACAAAAAGAAAAACAAAACAATAAAATATTTTTTCATTCTCTTCTCAAAACAATTTCAAGCCTCAGTAACTCTAATGGTAACTTCGAGTTTGACTTTTTAAAGTTTCATGTGATATTCAGAGTGCGATATTATATTAACATTTCCATTCGTCGATAAATAAATGTATGGGAATTCTATATCAAAAGGAAATAGGTTTGCTTCCTGTTGGTAAATGAAATCAATGAGCTGTCGACTTGGATCAAGTTCAAGTTTTCAATTATGAGTTAAAAAATGCCAAACAATAATTTACGCCAAGTAAAATTAGACGAAAGTGCAATTTAAGACACATCTGCCACTGGATTACCCATCAAGTGCGCATTCCCACGTGTCAAAATATTAAAGGGTTAACCAGGATGTGGGCCAATTCGTTTAATTCCATTTAATTTAATCTGCACTGACTCACCAATGTAACTGATTTTCGCTAACTTGCTGTAAATTGATTTGTTTAGAAAGATTTTTTTTTTTTTTTTTTTGGTGGTTGGAAGTTGAGTTAAGGGAAGTTTGTATTTTTACTTAATTTCCTGCTTTCTAAGACCTTGTAATAAAATTGTTTTAGAGAAATTTTTTAAATTGGATTTATGCACTTTCTGCACTAAAAATAACAAAAATATTTTTTTTTAAAGACACCTATTATCTAGCGTAACGTAAATAAATATGAGAATAGGTTAATTAACACTTACAAATGCAACTGTAGAGTTGAAAATGTGAATATAAACACTAATACAATAAGTATTTAAGAAAACAATACTCATTATGTTGATTAATAAATAGAAACTCACGAGTGTAAAAATTCAAAAAAAAATTCCTGTTTGATGTAGGAAGGTGAGAGGATACCGTTTCCAAGTTTACGGAAACATGTTTGTGGGTTTTAGGAACGTTAATTTTGCCCGAAATAAATTCCCTGAAGTTATATATGGTTAAAGTTGTAAATACAAGCGATTTAACAAGAATGTTGTCGTTTCGTGTTTCGTTCGGAGAGAATTTCCACGATTGATTGTAAAGTCGTCGTTTCCTTTGTGCCAGTCTAATTTTTTTCATGTAATTTGCTAACCTTTGTTCTTCGTTGACAGCTTCAGCGGTACGAACATGGGTCCATGCTCACGCGAAAGAACATTTTATCGAAATTTGACATTAACTTAACGTCAAAAGGTGACGGCCATCAAGATGGATTCTTGTTCGTCATTCCGTTTCTGCGAGATGTCACGAAATAAAAGTAAACAAGTGTAATTTTTGAAAATTTTATTTATCCAATTTTGATTACAAAATTTGATTTCAAAAATAAAATTCACAATTTATAAGTTACAGAAACAAATTTCTAAAATAAAAACGAAACACGAACGTGGTGTGTTTTTCGTGCCGCCATTAGTCTCGTTTTATTGGTGGTTATAATAGTAAACTGTAATTTCAAATAAAAACATTGTCTAAATAAAAATAATATTTTACACATTTTAAAAGTTATTTAAATCAATATATTTAAAACTTACCTTTCGTGAATCGTTTATAACTGTGATGTCACTGACAAGAGCGCCAATTTCAAACAGCTTTTGCTCACAAGCTCAACATCGATTTGTTCTTGATCAATAAAAAAAAGGCTTTCCTACGTTATTCGACCTTCTCACTTTCTCAGAAGCGAGAAAAGGTCACAAATCCAGATTATAAGTGACTTTCTGGCTATTTCAATAAAAGTTATTTAAAAATTCAATTTTTAAGAAGGACGATCTCAGCCCATGGGTGTATATCAAGTAAAGAATGAAACATAAAGGTGATTTAGTTTAAATTTAAAACGTGACTGTAAAGTGGATATCCGTGATAGCCAAACCCTACAACATTTTCTCATGGCTGAATCCTTTCTCAGTGGCGCCATCTGACTTTGACCCAAAATTTCTCTCTCCCTAAAACACGTTTGTTATGGGTGTGTCCATTATTAAATTTGCTATTGAACACTAACATCTGATTCGAAAACCCCAAAATCTATCGCTAGAACCTTTAACCTTGACCGAAATGTTTGCACAGACTGACACTGACATAGGAATTCCTCATTCCTGCGCGTGTATAAAAGAAACAGTCAAGTCCCCTGTAGTTCATACCAAGAACAAACAGCTATGTGGAAAGTGGTAAGCATGACATTTCTTATTATTTCTCTCCACACCAGCTCCACTTTTACTCAAACACATTTATTCTTTCTAATCTGGGTCAATTATGGTATAAAAGTTTCAAACCCACTTCAGGGTTGACATATATTGCAATAATCGAGTTTTTGATCGCATATTTGTTACGCCACACTTACATAATTTGGTCACAATTAAATATTGACATTGTGACCACGTACTCCATTTCCCGCAGCATTCAACTTGAAATTCCTTTTCCTTTTCCAGATTTTTGCAACGCTAATTCTCTGCTGGAATGTGTGTGTGGGGCAAGAGGGAACCTTTTCCCCTCAACAGTACCAACAGCAGTATCAACCACAACCGCAATACCAAGCACCGCCACAGTACCAAACAGCACCCGCAGCACAGCCCCAACGTCCAAATCCATTTTTAGCACCACCCACTGGTTTCCTGCACAACCAAGCTCTCGACGGCTCTTACAACTTTGCTTACCAAACTAAGGATGGACAAACGAGAGCAGAAACCACCGGAACTGACGGAGCCGTTCGAGGTTCCTACGTTTACACGTCCCCAGAAGGGCAACAAGTAAAAGTATCGTACACGGCCGACAAAAATGGATTCCACGCCGACAGTGATGCGATCCCAAGAGCACCAGGTCCAGTTCCAGGTGCAGCTCCAGCTGCTCCTGCTGCCCAGTACGCACCAGCTCCTCAGCCTCAATATATTCCTCAGTATTCGCCCCCGCCTCAATCCTATGCAGCTCCTCAACGTCAGTATCAACCGCAATATGCCGCCGGTCCGGCCGGTCCGGCAGGTCCGGCAGGTCCATCCCAATACGGAAATCCCGAGGGTCCCGTCTATCCGTCGACCAGGACTTTGGGAAATGCTCCTATCGCTCAATATTCGTATGGGGAAGCTAGCATTCTTTCCAACTTACAAGGTCTGTTTAAACCAGCTGCACAGTAAATATTTCTCATACCATTTTTTTTATATATCTTTTAATTATTGTAATCAATTATTATCTTTTTAACGTTTTTTTTCTTTGGTTGTATCAACTATG
Source organism: Geophilus truncorum (assembly GCA_034695745.1). Lineage (NCBI taxonomy): Eukaryota > Metazoa > Arthropoda > Chilopoda > Geophilomorpha > Geophilidae > Geophilus > Geophilus truncorum. Next base: position 3,962 of record JAQFZP010003418.1, on the reverse strand, counting down.
TAATAAAAATTGTGTGTAAAAGTATTGCGTAAAGTGTTATGATTGATGTTCTGACCTCACAAATACTGCCAATACCTGTTTGGGAAGTTGTAATTTTGCTACTAAATTAGTACATTCGTTGGATTAATTAGTTTTTTCAACGTTTTAATCCACATTTTAATAAATGCAAACTGCTACTCAAACAGGTACGGTAGTCAGTTAATATTTAAAAAAAAAAAAAAAAAAAATTGGGGGAAAAAGTAGGTTAAAAACTTTAATCACCACCTCTGGCTAGGTGAAAGTAAAAGGTAAAAGGTGTGACTTTCGGCATTTAATAGGAAAGAATAATGAGCTGTTTCCGGTATTATGTAGTTCAAGAGAATAAAAAAATTATATTTCGTATTTACATTAAGTTCCTCGTTTTGGCTGCTTCGAAACTTTCCAAATCGCAGTTCCTTCTGTTGGTTAGATTACGATTCTGTTGGTTCGATTCGATTTGCAATTTTTATGCCGTAATAAGTGTAACAGGATTGTGCAAGTCAAGAATCAAGTTCTGATCAAGGGCGGGACCAATAAAAAACGAATAAAGAAAAAGAAATGACAGACACTCACTGCGTTTGGAGTTGGAGTGTCCACCTTCAACCTTGATCTGTTTGTCCCAAATTCTCATGTCCACGTGAGAGAGAATAATATGGGTCAATGAAGTGAAGGCAACCTCGTGCAGGCTACAACCTTCGTGTCTTTATAAAAGCAGTTTTGACCCACGATAGATTTGTTTTGCTTCTCAATCTTGGCTATTAAGCACGTGGGGAAACAGGTCTGAGGCGGAGCAGTCAACATGCAGTCAATTGCGGTAAGAGTTATTTACAATTTCGTTAAATATTTACCGTCCCTAAATTTTAACGTTAATCGGCACAGGTATTTTTACTATCTTTATTTTTCTACCCCGGCCTTTTCGCCCAACAAAAATTCCGTCAAGAATTTCTCCAAGATGATTTCTCAGCCAGACCGTTGAGTCAAGAACAATTGCAACAACAGCAGTTTGCCGCGCAGCAACGTGCATTGTCACGACAGTCTTTTCTCCAACAATCCACGACTCCGGCCCCAGTTCCGTTGATTATCAAGCAAATTAACACGCACAACGAAGACGGTTCTTACACGTTTGGTTATGAAAGTCAGGACGGATCGTACCGTGTGGAAACTAAAGAAGTCGACGGTCTTACGAGAGGGAAATATGGATATGTCGATGCGGGAGGTGTGTTGAGAGAAGTTGAGTACTCAGCGGGCGGACAGTTTGGTTACGAACCGAGTGGATCGCACATTCAAGTTCCACCTCGTCCACCACCGAAGAAACCCGGCGAAGACGAAGAATACGACGAGGAGGGCAATCCCGTCGGTCCCAGATTTTCCAGACAGCGATTCCAGACTTTCGCTGACCCATTTGCAAATGACCCTTCCCAATTTATTAGTCAGCAGCCGCAACAAGTGAGAGCACCTGCAGTCAGAACCCAATCGGTTCGAACCGTGGCTCAACCACAACTACAGCAACAACAATTTGCCGCTGCTCAGCCACAGCCACAGCCATTGCCTTTGTCTCGTCATCAGGATTTCAGTTTTGCCGAAGCTCAACCTCTCCCACTTTCACGTGCGCAGGACTTTGGTTTTGCAGATGCCCAGCCTCAATTTCAACAGCAGCCGATTCCCGTTGCTCCGCGTCAACGACAACCGCAAGTTGAAGTGCGATTGGTTGACGAAGTGCCTGTCGTGGCTCCGATCGCTGCAACTCCTCCTCCTGTTGCTGCGCCTGCGACTAGTTTCCAAATCCAGAGTCAGCCGTCGACGTTTCAGACACAACGTGCACAACACTCACCTTTAACTGCTTTTCTTACTCAACTTAGTCAACAACAGAACCAAAGGCAGTTTTAGAATCACATTTGATGTTTAAAATATACGTAGTAAGTGACAATATCATAAAATACATACTTTAATTTGTTTTTATAATGTTTTCTTTGTTTTTATTTAATGGATTAAACCTAACTTGGGCTATATGTATGTTTTGTAAACCATAACTTTCATTCATACATTTGTATAAAAATATTTAAATGTTTAAAATTGACTGTTTATTGCGTATTTCTACAACACTACAGCATCAAAAACAATCAAATGCGCGTTGAGAAATTATTCTTGAGCTTTGCAGACCAAAATTTCGTAATTTTCGTAAGGAAATTCTTGGCCTCCGTACGGAATGTAAAGACAACCGTGGGTTGCGTGAACCTTTAAAGTTATTGAACAATAATCACTTTAAAAATGCATTCAGAATAAGGGCAAACAAATCTTTTACCTTTCCGCACGTCATTGCATTTTCGTGCACGGTTTTTCCAATGTATAATTTTTCTCCGTCTTGGGTTACACCTCCTTCGACTGCATTTTCAGGAATTTGACCTCCAGAAATTGCCACCCACTCAAACACAGCATTTTCCTCGCCCACTAAAGCCTAAAATAGCGCAATAATAACAGAAAAAAATTAAAAATTAAAATTAATTGATGGTTTTAATTACGACCCAAATAAGCTGATGTTACCTCATATTCGGATGACTGGTGCTCTTCTCCACCCCAACTGACGAAACAAGTTTGGTATTCAGGAAAGATTTTTCCTGGGATGACGTCACCGAACATTGATACTCTTCCTACGTACAAAGTTGCATCGCCGTCTTGACCACCGACTACTGCATTTGCCGGCAATTCTCCGGCTGCGCACTGAACCCATTTACAAAGACCTGTAAATTAAAAGAATAAATTCATTTTTAAAACTTTAAGAGAAAGTTTTAAATCTTATTAAAATAAAAAAAAAAACTCATAAATAAATTTCAAGTTTATCTAATTGGAGGAATGACCTCACAGTGATGACATCATTTCTTCTCTCTCGGTTTATTACTGCATAATGCCTTATTCGCGGTTACCTTGAAATTTAAATACCGGTACCTTAGTTAAAATTTCGACAGGAAGTAATTAATTTAAATAAGGAATTTAGACTATCGCTAATTTTTATCAAATTCTTTAAATGTTTTATTAGCATTGCTTGTTTGGCAACCGGAAAGAAAATTTTTTCAAGATTTAAATTCTCAGGAGCTTTTATATAACTATTTCACACGAATTTATTGTTTTTATTTGATAAAAATGTTTTAAAATGTGTTTAAAATTTTAAGCATTTTGTAAACACAGAATGAAAAGATGAACTTTTAAGGTCAGCCAAGCAGAGTAAATTAAAACATGAAATAATAAACAAGAAGAAATAAAGAACAAAGAGAAATGTTGTTAAAAATTAATAAAATCGATCATACTTTATGTGAATGTAAGTTTGGTTAAAGTGTTTGGTCGTCGAGGTGTATCTCAATCACTGCAACTCTTACCTTCCATGCTGCCGGGCGTGATGAGATGTATCTTGTTGAGCTCAATTTACGATGAATATGAAATGATAAGCGTAGAATAGTATGACACTTGGACCACGTCATCATTGCCTCAGGATAGATACAACCTTGCTTTTTATGCCATTAATTTTGAACTGCAATTTGCGGCATTGCAGAGAAGCTCATTTTGGCATGGATGGCTTCCTTGTGACCATGACGACCTTCTTTATTGATTACATGTTGCTATGGTATTTCTATTGAGACAGTTAAATAAAAGTTACCACACCACCGAGGGGAGAAATTCCGTAGAACATAAATCTCCACCTTGAATGGCGAACACAAACATTTGATTTAAATGTCCGAAAACTCGTATATACGATTTTTAAATTCTAACTTGAAATAAATACTTTTTGGAACCAAAAAAAAAAAAAAGACGCACCGGCCGGGGCTCTGTGTCTGTAACGCTATTTAATGAAAACAAAAAGTTTTCATTTCAAATAAATACAGTGAAAGCCCTCAAATCCGGACATACTAATCCCCGGCCAGCTCTCATTTCCGGCCAAAAGTCTCGGACCC
>JAQFZP010003417.1:0-10319 GCA_034695745.1 Geophilus truncorum | reverse complement strand
TTGGGTGGCGCCACCCAACTAAGCGCACTCTGGTGGCTGTTGGGTCAGCTACGCAGACTATATTCGCTCGTTATATTGTATACGGTAATACCGTTATTTAGCAAGTGACAAGGTTGAGAAGTGAAGTGACGTAATAAGATTCCAAATATGCGGAACCAAATACTGGGACGTTAAGCTGAAGTTTGACTCGAGTCGAGAAATTTCTCAATTTCGTCGCTTGAGGCGCGCTGCAAAATAGCGTTACACTTGTAGGTACTGTCCTGTTGGTATTCATATTAAGTGACATTCAACATTAGGTTTCAGTCTGTGTGTAGAATGTTCAAATGAGATCCGCTGTTCAGGTAAATATTGCATTTTAGCAATCTGAACTTGCATTTTTTGCAACCTCGGTATAACGAGTAACGTTATAACGAATTTTTCGCTATAATGAATTTTTTTTGTTTATGCATTTGCAACCAATGCTAAAAAAAAATTGTTACGAGTTCAACTCCTTGCGACCTTGAAATTCGTTATATCGAGGTCCGGCTCTGTATTTGGATTTTTTGATTTTGGTTTATCTTTTAGTAAGACCAAAACGTCTTTCACTTATGCTTGTATCTTTCAACACGTTTCTTTTTTACATTTTTTAGTGTTAAACCTAACACTAAATGACAGCAGAAGGGCTAAATAGCCAGGCCCACTAAGGAGCCACAGATAAACGATCCGACTCGAAAGGTTGACTCTGCAGAAGTGTCTTTATTCAGGTTTTGCAGTTGCCGAGGCTACAATTCCCCTTAGAAACAGGCTTTAACAATTTCAACCACTTAATTCACGCACTTAATCAACTAACAATTATTCAATCACTTATACAATCAATTAACCCAATCACTCAAGAACACCACACATTTACTCAAGTTTTAATTAACCGCCATTTTGTTACGCATTACTATGTACGAAGTGTAGTACGTAAGTACACTTTTTGTATTTTAATTATATCAAATTGAATATATCAATAAAATATTGTTTTGCATTAACATTTGTGTTTATTATTTTTGAGTTTTTAAGAAAAGAATTTTTTAAAGTAAAAATTATTTTAATATTTAATTTAATTTATTTTATTTTATTTTATTTTGTTAAAAAGGTGATGTTTTTTTTTTATTTATATACTACAGTATTTCAACCCGTATCTCTTCAAATGTATTTACGCAATTCATAATTTAAATTTACATACACCAAACTCTGAAATGAAAACCTGTTAATTTCTAATTTTTTAATTTCTCGCTCTTCTGTTGAATTGTAAAAGCGCTTTCGAGCAACTTATTGATTCAGCAAATCGTCACTATGCATCGCCACATTCGGCACGCGCTTCTATTCTAATTTCCATTCTAATCTACGCCTTTCGCAGAGATCATCTTATACTAATTACTGATAAATACGGTAAGTCAGCATAATAATCGTTTGACAAACTCTAAACAAATCATATTTAACTGTAGATCTATTGCGTCAGAACCTGAATATCAGAATGCCGCCAATGAAATCAGTTCAGGTCCCAACCCTAAAAGCCCAGTGCTTTAAAACAATAGCGAATAACTTTGATTATCTTCAACCTCAGATGAAAAGTCTTCCACTCTGCCTCGTAAATGACTTTTACGAACGTCGGTACGAATGGTACGATCTACCTTTCAACTATGGTACATCGACTATTTCCTCGTCGATTTTCATCAACTGCACCACGCGAAAACTCGACTATATTTACAAGTTCGATCTCAGTTTCCCGGACTTTGTCAAAAGAATCAAGACCAAGTGCAAGAAACTCGTCGAAATCACATTCGACCCTCTGATCTTTCACGATGACGACACATATGTCAAACTGCCTTTCGATTCTTTAACCACTCTTTTTCAACAGGCAACCTTGAGAAAAATTTTGTTTGCGTTTAATGAATGGTGCAACGACGAGGTTTTGTGCGCAATCGGCCAACATTGCATCAATTTGGCAGTCATCGACTTGCAGGGTTGCGAAAATGTCACCAACGCCGGCATCACGATGTTGGCATCATCTCAGCTGGCGCGCAAAATCCAATGCTTAGATATTCGTGGCACTTCAGTGACCAGTTTTGGATGTTTTTGTGCATTGGTTAATTTTTCGAATATGAAGACATTCTACATCCAAAGCGAATGGAAGCAAATTCTCAAAGCGGCAGCCATTCAAGAACGCAAATTTCCACTTATTACAAGTAACATTATTTACAATCCAGTCAAAGGAGGTGATCTTTCTTCTTTTCCGAACATAAGAAATCTTACCGTCGATGCGGCTGGCACAAGCGTGTCGTTTGACGATTTCATTTGTAAGCCATTGAGAACTGTAACTAAAACATTGGTTGAACTTACGCTAATTGGGATGGACAATTTTGATCTCTCTCTTATCGACGAATGTTTTCCGTCACTTACACTTTTATGCTTGAAGTCTATGTCCTTTGTCGCTAAACAGCGTCGCCAAATGCGGTCGGATTCATTCAGTAATCTGAAACATCTGAACTTAAAAACATGTATTTTCCAAACTGACGGTTTTGGGCTTCAACATTCTCCATTTATAGTTTTATTGAGAAATGCTAAGAGAATTGAGACCATCAGGTTAAGAGAGTGCAACGATATTGGAGATGAAATCATCATGAGGCTCCTAGGGCTGAATCCGCTGCGGTGTCTAACCACTTTGCAAATTTGGAAATGTGATTTGGTCAGTCAGGCGCCACTTTTGTCTATTTTGAAAATGGATAATCTATTCATGTATTTGGATGTCATTGAATGCCATGGTATTGATGATCAAGCTTGGCAGAATATTGAAGATTATGTAAGAGACAAGAATTTCGATGTTAAGTTGTCTTTCACTACAACAGAACCGTAAAATATGCCTTTTTTTTAAGTAAAAATTGTATTTTTTTTTAAATAAGTAAACCATTTAAAAGTTATTCAAGTTTTTAAGATAAAACTGTTAAAAGTTATATTTTATAGTATCATTTTATTCAGCAATAAATCAAAAAAAAATCTTAGCTTTTAATGAATTTAACAATTCAGAAAAATAGCCTTTGTGCAACAACTAACTAATAGCTAAACAACAATATAAACAATCAGCATGTGAAAGATAATTATAACTGCTACAATATGAGAAGTAACAATAATGGAAACTAACAACATGAAATGCAACACAAATTATTTTAAATTTAAAAAAAAAAAAAAAAAAAAAAAAAAAAAACATAATGAACGCAAGGCACTCATATATACTGTAATCCTTTAATCGTGTTATGTTTTCATTATGAACGAAAACAATGTCGAACACTTAACATTTGTATATAATAAATAATAATGTGGAATAATAAAACTACTTTTTCGAAGTCGGAAGAACACTGTTTTCAAACATGCGGTATATCGACACGTTTGTATTATTCGCTTGTGGCGCTGTTATCAATAATGGCAACTGGTGTTTAGCGAAGTGACTTTGTTGTCGCTAATTTCATCAACTAATAAACCCAAAACTGCACCAAAACACCAACAACCAACTCTAGAAGGTAAAAACAACGTAATTAAAATTCCAAACCACACCCACAACTAAAAAAAAAAAACACTTTTAACTCATTTCCAGCGCCGTTGTTGCACTTAACTGTCATCATAACACCAAAAAATGCCGAGAAAAACACCAGTCAAGACTTTGCAGTTCTCCTGCATGATCATTATCGCGAAAAACTTCGAAATCCTCAAACCCCAATTCACATTTCATTCATCATTCATCATCAACTACTTCTACGAACAAAGATCAAAAATTGCCATCGATGTGTATTGTTTAAGTAAAATTTGATTAATGCAGTTATCTTCTCTCTAATTCTCCCCCATGAATCGAACATGCCACAAACATTTTTGTGATGCAACATAGTTGAGATATTGAAATTGTCCTAAGTGCTTGTCAATAGCTTGGTCAAATAAGACATGTTGATAAGTAGACATAATACTGTAAAAAAATGGTTGGTGCTTCCTAATATTTGAATTATAATCTTTGGTCTATTTTTTTTTTCAATTGCACACTTCCGTCATTTGCTCCAAGGAATAAACAGGTGTTGTCGCAAAATGTGCAAAAATGTTTTTATTACCGAGTGCTATCTATAAATTTAGTGTTTTTGAGGTAAGCTTAAGTGTGGGCAAAAATGTTATTTTGGAAGTACACAATTGTAGTTGAGGGAAGTTAAGTTTTTTTTTTTTTTTTTTTTTTTTTTTATTTTATTTATTTATTTATTTATTTATTTATTTATTTATTTATTTTTTATTTATTTATTGAAGGAGAAAATGCAGTAAATTTGGTTAGGAGAAAATAAACCCAACTTAATAATATTAATAATAATGTTATACAAGTGGATTAACAAAATTAGCATATTTTATTAGACGTTTTAAAATCTACAGTGCAATGACATTTTTCAAGCAATCATCATCCACATCTCAATATAAATCAATTACCGGTACTCACAATAACACAAGAACATCTAAAAATTCAGAATAAAAAGTGAGTTGATAATTTTTTAAGCTTATTGTGTTTGGTTTTGTTATCACTAGTTGAAGAATTACACAGTTGCATATTATTGTTGCTCGTGTTGGAAGTTTCTAGAATTTTCCAGCAACAATACAACTGTGTGACACCAAGTTGATAAGCTTGGGTTAAATTGTAAACATTTCAGTTCTCTCTGAGAATTCAATGGGTTCGCATCGTCTTTCCTCTCTTCTTACTTCTTTCTTCTTGGTTGTTTGGAATTTACTTTTTCAATTTTAATTTAGTGAAATTGTTCATTTCCTAGAGCACTCTTTTTCCTGATGATTTTTCTAGCAAATCATCTATTGCAGAATGAGATGCACGCAATTACTTATTCTTCATCATTATTAGGTGTGAATTGCTGGAGTTTGTACTGCAATACCTCTTTATAATATATAATATAATAATAATATATTTTTTTCTTAAAACCATCTCTACAGACCGTAGGCTAACCTAATGTTAACCTATCACACACAATCATTTTTCTTCTATTGCTTCTAATACACATCTATGCTTCCATACACTCCACTCGATTTTTATCTACAGTATATACCCAAGAAACAAATCACTTTCAAACCAACAAATCACACTCACACAATACAAGCAAAAGCTTATCCACAAATAATTTAATCTACAGTGCAACACTATTTTTGAAAAAAAACTGTTGCAGAATGATTTTGTCTCTTGTTTTGAACACACAAACACATGACCCTTAGGCATTATTTTTTTCTTTAATATCAAGTGTGGTGGAGATTTGGCGACTTAGCAATTGTCGTTCTATTTAATTTAAATAAAGAATAATTTTGTGTCTCTGGCTAACTGTAACCCTAAACACATAGGCCTAACAGCCTGGCTCACTAAGAGCGATTGAAAACACGACGGCAGTCGGTGACTTATTTTCGAGAAGTGATTTATTCAAGTTTAGGAACCAAAGCAACACAGTTATTCAACAATTACCAACCACAATACCATTTCCTAATACACTAGCATTCTCTCAATTACTCACTCTATTATTTCACTTAATTATTCACCTTTTCAACTTTTCAAAACCTGATTCACCAATTTGTTGCATCTTTTCCATCCATTTTTCAAACTCTGCAGCCACTTGATTCACAGAATTTATTTTAGCCGGCATTTTGGCGTCACTTCGAATAACTTTTTTTTAACTCGCTGAACGTTATGAATAACGTTACTCGTAACATTTTAAACACGTTAATGCACTTTTTTTTTGGCGAAAATGATATTTTATGCATTTTTGGGCGAAAATGACAGTTTATGCATTTTTAGCCAAAAAGTGCGTTTTATTGCATAAAAATGTTTTCTATGCATTTATGCATTTGTCCGGGCTCTAGAGATAATCAACACAAGACATTCTGTTGTGTTGATCAACAATTTAATCATTTCTCTGGTATTCTATCAACACAAGAGAATAACTAAGAAAAACATGATTAGACGTCTTTCGTCTCGCTTATTATATTTTTAAGTTTTAGTTTCTGAAAAATTGAAAAGTATAAATATTACGCAAAAGCATAAACTGTTTCTAAGCAAGACATCATACAACACACACACATCTAAAAATTGCAATGCTAAATCTCGATCGGTCTCTGCAATACATAAACCTCTTTGCTTATTCTTTTTCACACTTCTATTTCTATTTAACAACCTATTGCCCATCTGGAATTGAGAATATTTAAACTTCATGTAATATAAACTACAGTGCAACATTGCACTGCAAAATACAAGATGTGAATTAACTAAATGATACACATTGTGAAAATCTCTTATCGACTCAAGTGCAACTGATAATTGCTATTCTATAAATGTTTACTGCTTTACAGTTTTATTTTTCATTGGTTTCTACATCAATTCAAAGAAACAAATCATTTCCAAGCAAAATCGGTGAAATGCTTGCACACACTAATTCTGGAATGTGTTACATTTGGCACAAACAAAATGGTGTAATTGAGGTTTCGCTAAACCCTCTCGATCCAACAAATTCAGTTGGAAATGAAGTTTACGTTAGAGATTTCGTAGGAAAGTTGCTAAAAGTGGCTTTTCCGCATCTCACCGACTCGCAGATACCATGTCTTTATTTATGCTATATTAGGACATTTTTATCAGTTTAATTTCGGTTAGTAAGTTTTAAAACATATCTAATTAAAAAAAAATTAAAAAAATCTGGGACTTTTTTTATTTTTAGACACTTCAATATCTTTTTTTTTTTTTATTTTATAAACTTTTAAAATTTGAAGTTATAATCGACTCCATCGCCGTTTTTCCGATGACGGCGGCGCTAGTGTGCCATAATTACCATAATTACCATAATTACCCTAATTACCTAGGCGCATGCGCTAAGTCAGAGCGGGCAGATTTCTGTTTCGTGCGCGTCGTTTATGTAATGCTCATCGTTTCGACTCGACCACGTATTTAAAGGGCCTATACAACGACGAAGAAAACATTGCACAGTAGAAAGAGATTCGCAGACGTACCGTAATGAACATTCGAAAAACCTTGACACTACGATAATGTTCATATAAAATACTCAACAACGGTCGCCATGTTACAAAACGGTGTCATTATCGAATTCAAAATGGCCGTCATGAAGTTGAATGCAAATTTTTTCTCGCTTCGTTAATACTCGAAATTCGTGATGCAAAAATAATGGCAATTCATGAAACTTTCAGATTTTACATATTCTGCAATTGTAACTGGTTGGGTTCTGAACACCATGTTGACTTTTATCTCACATTTATTTTGGTTCAATGTTGAATTGACATTTTCTTTTTTAAACTGGATTTAGTGAATCAAACAATAACAAAAAATTGTTCTCGCCGGCATTGCAATGTTTTCTATTGTAGTCTAATGCTGGCAAGAAAAATATATTTTATTTTTAAATTATTATTGTGCTTTGTCATTACTTGATATTTAATTATTTGCTATTTAATTTAATTTTTGTTGAATATTTCTACCCTGACAAGTTGTCTGAAGTTTCTGGTGATAAAATTTTGACTATAGGCTGTTTTTTTGGTTATGGCTTTAAAAAAAAAACTGTTTCGTACTTGATAATGGTTCTTGAATTTTTCATTTTTCTCAATTTTCAACTGATGTTTAATGCTTTTTTCATTAAACCAATTTTTCGTCTCTTCATTACGAATTCGCCGCCGTTATCGGTGCGAAAATTTATTACCATCCTTCCCGTTTGTTTTTCAACAAAAGTAATAAATTGCATTATTTTGTCTCTCGCTTCACTCTTTGCATTTAATTAAAAATCAAAAGTTTTTCGAGAAAAATCGTCGACTATAGTAATCTATAACCATTTTTCTGAATGTGACAATTTAATCATTTCTCTGGTATTCTAAATTATGGAAAGCTATGCTTAATGAATGGTTATTTGAAATGGAAAGTTGTTTCAATTTTTTAAAGTGACAAATGGTTTTGTTGCTATGTAAAGTGGACAGTTAATTAGAAAAAATTAAAATATTACACAAACGATTTTGCTTTTGCACTACAATATCCAAAATTGGTCTGTAAATACGTCCAAATGTTGCTCTTTGCTTCTAGTTTCTGGTTTTCATATCAGCCTATCTTTGTTTGATTTCCTGTTTCAGAAGATCGCATATGGCCAGAGTATAGCCGCTGGCAATCTTACGCAATATTTCTAGCTCGTTCTAGATTTGGCTGAAATTAATGTAATTTCTTAGCTTATTATAAAAGTTTTAGAAAAAGAAGGTGGTTTGTAGCGTATTATATTCTACTGCTTTATTTACAAATCAAAAAAATTATACTATACTTTAGATACTCATAGAGCCCAATTCAACATTACTTAATATTTAATTCTATTTTAATGTCATTGTTTTGACCCGCCTGGGGGAAGGGCGTAAACTTCCAAGCATTGGCCATCTCGTGGCCTTCCCCATTAGTACACGTGGTGCAACCAATAGGGTATATTGGTTACATGTTTCTTCTTTCCTCTTTTCTTCATTTTCTGTTTCTGTATTTGATGGGATTTGGGGTTCTTTACTCCATTTTTATTGGTCTTTGAAAAGTCGATTGTATGCGGATGTTCCTTACATCAAAGTTGAATATTTTAGTCTCACGAATAACAATATATGAATAGTTTGTCCTTATCACTTGGTAATTAGCTTGTCAGGCCATGGCTTGCTGCTGTGTTTTAGCAATCAAGAGCAAAATGACAATAATCTGTCCTCAACTAAACATGCTGATTGTTTGGCAGTGAATTGCATTGCCCATTGAATCCTCGTTGATGTTCTGGAGATTTTATTTTACAGCTCAGAAATATGAGAGTGGAGAATTGCTGTGTGGTTGTAGCATTTTTATAGAATAGAGATAATTTAAAAGTATTTATTAGAATCTTTTGACTAAAAGTACAAAGCGTTCTTTGCATATTGTTTGGGTCCTAATTTTTTTTGAGGACAAAATGTTTTACTTTGATGGTTGAATTATAAGCATATTCTTAGAAGTCTAGTTTTGGCTTTAGTGAATAGTAAAATGTAAGCAAGCTTTTAATTTCTTCTAGTGGTCGTTATATCTGAATGTTGGCAGTGGCATACTTAAAAAACATTTGACGAATTTTTAGTTTAAGCTCAAGCCATTCTTCTAAAATTCTTGGTCTAACTTAGACCGTCTAAGTTAAGTTCAGTACACGCGTAAACCCACCTTTAAAACTATAAACTATAGCGGTTGTCGACTGCTATGAAGATGAGCGGGAATAAAATCTACTCATAATGCACACTTTATTCTTTTGCGCCCTGTAACTTCATTGAATAGTAATGTTTAATCAAGCTTTTAATTTTATTAATGGCAATTATTTTCTGAATGTTGGCAGTCTCATACTTAAAAAAACAATGTAATTTTAATTTAAGCTCAACCCTATTTCTACTTTTCTTAGTTTAAACTGGCGACCTTACGCAATATTCACTCACTCACTCTTAGTCTAAAGTGCTATAAATCATGGTAGCAGAGAATGCACTCAGAAAACAAGAGGGAAATATGCAAAAGGAAAAGTACTTTTTCCTTTTGCATGTGACAATTTTTCCTAATTGTGTGGCAATTTACCACACTATGCTACACTTTTGAAATTTCCCTTTCTTTAGAGTATGCCAAATCATCTTTTTTACACAGATATAGGGAAGTTTCCTCCAAGGATTTCTGAGTGTGGTTTGTTTTATTATTAGAGAACTTTCGTTCCTCAAGTAGAAATTTTTAAATTGAATTTTCTTTTATTAATTTCCACTTTTGCGCTACTGGTATCATCCTTTTCTATTGTCATGTGATTACCTTAACAATGGAGATAATTGGGCATGAACACAAAAAGAATCCGTTTTTGAATATACAGGGTGTTCCAAAAAGAAGGTAACAAAACTAAAAATTAATAAAAAAAAAAGTAATAGTGATGCAGTATTGCTATTGTAGAACTATAATAAGTAACTCAAAAAGTTTTTTTTCCCAAAAGTAGAGGGCGCTGCAATTTGTTGATTCGGCACTACAGTTAAAAAACTAAGAAAATGGCTACTCCATAGGAAAAGGCTGTGTGTCATGGTTTATTGAAACTAAGAGTGCAACAACAGTGCAAAGAAGATTTAGAACTGAATATCAAAGAGATCCACCTTCACGAAAAACAATTTACTCTTGGCATGATATTCAGTTCTAAATCTTCTTTGCACTGTTGTTGTACTCTTAGTTTCAATAAACCATAACACAGCCTTTTCCTATGGAGTAGCTATTTTCTTAGTTTTTTAACTGTAGTGCC
>JAQFZP010003416.1:0-10327 GCA_034695745.1 Geophilus truncorum | reverse complement strand
CAAACAACAAGGTAAGGAAATAAAACAAATACGGTAACAAATTGAAATTTTTATTAAAACTAAGATTTACATTTGATTTAAAATTTTTTAAACCTTTCCATATTTTTTTATTAAAAATAATTATTTATTTAAAATGTAAATAATGATTAATAGATTAAAATTTAAAAAAGTTTTAAACGAGTATTTAAACATATTTACAAATGAGTTTCATAATGAATTAATACGTGGTTACGCAAGGCGAATAGAAATGTTAATGAAATTTGAAATGTCTAAAAATTAAATTTAAAAAAAATGAGATCTTTGGAAAATGATGAATTAATTGGTGGTAATTGGAATATTCTGGCATAACTTTCCTATATAAGAGTGTTGAGAAATAGTTTGTTTACAAAACGTAATGGAAGAAGAAAACTATTGCTAAAAGACATTCCATAATGATTGCACTATTCACTATTTTAAAACTGCTATTCTGTTCTTTTTCCGCCGTTCGACGTTCTTCTTCTTCTTTCTTGCATTTGTCACTGTTGCATTCATCACCTTCGCACAAATCGCATAATGTTGCTTGTGGTACTTGGAAGAAGTACCTAGCAGCTTTAGCTATAAATAAATTACCGCTTTAAATTTACCTTCAATTTCATTAAATAAAGCAAGAATTACCTTGATCATAATAATCATAAACATAAACTGCAGTTGGTTTTTGTTTTGCCACTCTGTAAGTTCTATAAGCCTTAATTGTCGGACAAACTAATTTATTATCCAACTTTAAAAAAACAAAATAAAAATAGTTAATTATAGAAATTTACCAGTATTTTAATTTTAATTTTTTTTTACCTTATCGAAGTAAACAATAACAGTTGTATCTCCGTCTTTAATATCAACTCGCTTAACTTCGTCCACTCTATGAAGAGCAGGAAGTGAATCCTTGTCAATTACATAACCAGAAGGAAGAGTTACTTCCATAACAGCCATATTGCTCGTAGCTCCGTTTTGAGCGTACCTAATTCATTATAAAATATCCATGTAGCAGTTATTAAACCTTCACACTTAAAAACCACTTACGCAGCACAAACATTCAACTGTAACCGATCTTTAGTCGAAGAGCGATCGACAAATGGATTTACTTGGAATGCTGGGTTTTCTTTTGATACCATTATATTGTAAGAATAGGAAACCTAGAAATAATAATTAAATTTAATAAGAATTAAAAATTAAAATAACTACTTTGCTTACCTGTGCTATTGCAAATCCTCTCCCAGTTGCAGTAATATTGACCTGCTTAACTGTAGTTGGAAGTTCCTCTTTCATTAATATCATCGAATTTTCCTTCTCGAGATGAACACTTTTGTCACCACCGTCGTATTGAAAAACAACATCAATGTAAATTTGAGAGTCAACTATTCTTTTAGCCAACATGGTCAAAGCCTGAATAGCCACAACTGTATCCTAAATTTAAAAAAGTATTAAATGAAAATTTCAAATGATGGCTTATGATATTATACCTGTGTCGACAAAAATCCTCCATTTGCATTTCGTTTCGTAATTAACCATTTCATAATCTGGATCGAACCAGCCAAGTCAGTTCGTAAGATATACGTCATAAGTGAATAAGCCGTCATTTCTATGTCAATAGACGTGGCGTGATTGATCGTTTCTGCCGTCTCAGAGGTTACATTTTTCTTCCAATATCTAAATTCTCCTGCACTAACTGCCTTTGCTTGAAGTTGTCTGAAAGCCGTATCTTTTTTCACACTGTTAATCACATGCAGCGTGTAAGTAATGATTGCCAAGGAATACGTATCTTCCACAGATTCAATTTGATCTTCGAGTAAGCGCTGAGCCTTGATCATTTGTGGACGAAATAATGCGTCTGCTTTGTTTTCCACAAAGGCAAGAAGGACGTAAGCAGTTAAGGCCAAACTTTTGCCCGAACCCCCTTGTATTTCCTTATTGCTCACGGCTCCTACTTCTGGGAAGCTTCCATTCTGCAATTGTTGTTCAATTAACCAATAGAGAGATCCGTTCACAACTTTCTCGTCAATGGCAATGAAAAATTTTGCTTGAGAAAATGCTCGCATTACAAACGCTGTCAACCTGAAAGTCAAGTCATTACTTAGTAAATTCATGTGGATCTACAGTATTACAAATTGAAAGTTACCAAGTACTGCCACTTTTGTCTCGACCACCAAAAGCACTAAACGAACCATCGTCTCTTTTATACGTCAACTGCCTCTGATAGCCTAATAAAACAAACATTTGAGTTGCAGAATTATGCATTTCAATAATTAAATAAATCATCGTCATCTTACCTGTTTCCATGTTATTTAGAGCCACATTTTTAACCGTTGGAGTCAATTGTCCAACTGCACTGAGGTAATCAATAACTACAATATTAGGCACTAATCTAATCATATTCTGCTCTCCACAACCAAACGGTAATTGCAAAAGATTGTCGTAGTTGTCAATCGTTGGTCCCATTATGTCAGCTATGGCAGTTTTACATATAAAAAATATGTTAATAACATGTTATTATAAAATAATTGTAAATATTACCAACAGTCGAAATTTCGATTCTCTCCGATCCACTAACTGCTGTTTTTGGAATGGAGATGTTAACAGATGCATTGAACAATGACGAGGTTCGTAAATCGATTAAAAAAGCTTTGTTTATATTTTGAGGCACGCCTTCGGGCTGAAATTTTATAGAGAATAGAGAACCATCTTAATAAATTGTATTTAATAAAATGCTTTGCTTGTTGATTTACCTTTACGAGCATTTTTTTAATCAGTGAATCGCTTACGGCTTGAGATCGTGCTTGCGAACGAGCTGTCACTTTAATATCAATATATCCCAGTACTTTAGGTACAACCATGAAATACACAGTGGCAGGCGTTCCAGATTCAACCTAATTAACTCGTGTTAGAGATTACCGTATCTTAAAAGTTAAAACCATTAGTAATTTTTACTTACAACAACTTTTTTAGTTTTTATGTTAACCGATTCAACTTCGTTGGCCACATCTTCTACTGTGACAAAATCAAATTGATTGGTGTTTTCCAAAGAAACAGTAGCCTGAAACAAAAAGGTAAACATTATATTTCATCTAGTTCTAGTTCTTACATTTCATACCTCAATGGTTTCTTTCATATAATTAAATATAACAGCTTGAATTGCAATAGCCTCATTCCTTATGACTGCGTATGGTAAATTTAGAGAAATAAAAAATGGACGGAAGATGGTAACCTAGAAATAATACTTCTTATTAAAAAAAAAAACCCAAACTTTGATTAATAGTTACGGTATTTTACCCTTAACGGACTAGGAGAAACAGCTAAACCAGTGAACAAGTCGAGGGAAAATGCAGAAACAATCCAAGAAGTAATCGTATCAGGTGCTTCCCTGGTAAACACAGCTCTACCGTCTTCCCTGCAAAGCACGAGAAACATTATTTTTATTTTATCCCAAACTTTTTTATACATCAGCAAAATTGTGAGTGTAAAATGTGTTTTATTTTGTCTGTTTGTTATTTTTTGAAGCATCACCAAGACGTACCCTGCCGTTGCATTACTCCAAATCCACGTTTCGGGGAAATGTTGTCGCATAATGGGTATAATACTGCCATCTAACGGATCTCTAAATCCAACTTCGGCTTCTTTAGGAATGTAATAATCTCCAACTGGTTTACCCTTTTCAAAGCCAGGTCTTAATTCACCGCCTCCTCGTGGCATTACTATCGAGTAAAATTATTGCTTTAAAATCTATTTCCTCTTTAATCTACTGTGTATGTTACGTGTTAATGTTAGTGTGCGTATTGTGGGTACCGGTATTGTAAATTAAACTAAAAAATTGCATACCCAGTAGTTAGGTTAAACCAGAACCACGTTTCTGGAAATTTAAATCTAGCATAAGAAGTGCGTGCTGCAGTTTCTTCAATAGTGTTGTCAAAAGCATCTATTTCTGAATCATAAATCCTTCTAAATGTTTCTAATAAGCAAAGCTGGTTAGTTGCATTGCACTATAAAGTATTATAATCAAAAATGTTTTATAAACTTACTGAAATTGTATTCTTCGTACACCAAGGCATTGCTCATCACCATAACTCCAGCATCCTAAATAAAACATTTCCAGTTTTTTGTAGTGTAATAATAAAAACAATTAAGAAAGGGAAGATAAAAACTTACCTTAAAAACTTCACTTGCAGTTGCTGAACCAGGAAACCAAATTGAACTGTAAATGAGGTCGAGATGAGATTTGGGTTGTTTGCCAGAATCAAACATTTCTAACTGGTCAATAATCTGCATTTAAAAAAAAAATCTTATTATTATAATTAATATGGAAACAGGTTAAATATTCGAGGACCTGTTCTTGAGTAACATCATTCCCAGATTTAAGCAACAAAACACTCTGATCAACTGCCAATAATCCAACAAATGAATTAGGTTGAGTTGTTACTTGAAAGTTAATCGTGTCTCCTGGTTGGCTACCATGTTTGTTTGCTTTCAGATCCACCTAAAATTAACAATAATGTTATCTTTCACACTTACTTCCAGTCGTTAAACACTGTAATTACAAAATTGCGGAAAACGCCTTCCACTTCAAAACTAAGACCATCTGCAACAACTTCTCCTTCAGATGTGGTGTAGTGGATGAGAAATCTCGTTCGAGGGCACATACTATTTGTAGCTACAAATTTAACCGCGATTGTTTTTTGTCCATTGGCCTCAACTTTGTCAGCAAAAACAATGTCACCTCTACCCAATACCTAGTATGAAATATTTAAATAAAAAAATGTACAGACAACAAATACCGGTACACTACTGGTAGTTACTTACAACTACGTTAAAACTTGACAAGGGAGAAGTTGAGTTGACGTGAATTAGCACTTCTTCAGTTGCCTAATGTTAATAAAGTCATTAAATCAATTATTTTTGTAAAATTCCATTAATAATACCTTAGGTTTTTCTGTCATAAGTACAGCTTGAATGTAAGTATTGGATGGCGACTCGGCGCGTTTTATCGGAGGAAAGTATTGTTCGATTTCTTTGTATTTAGCCTGAGACATAAAAATATTTTTACACACTGATACTTAATTATGAAAGTGATTTTCTTACAATTACAATCAGTCTTTGAATATTGTCAGCTAACGGTGGATATATTTCCAATTCTATCGACCCATTTGCTGGAATTTTGTATTGCATTTCTTGATAAACTGAATCGTCGTGACCAAACCCATAACGAATGATGAGCGGGTTGTTTGAATCGTTCACAGGTATGTCGTCGTTATCAGCAACCTTGACCTTCATAAAAAGTTAAACAAATGCTCTTATGTAATATACGTAATATGGTAATATTGAAGTGCAAACAAGAGAAAAACTTGTTGGTATTTACAAAGGCTGAAAATTTAAGGCCTGGTTTGAAGGTTTCAGAAGTTTTGATGAGTTCGATTTTCTCTTTGTATTTGTACATTGCTGTAACTCCTGTTGCATTTTGGCGACGTTCCGTTACAGCTTCTGTTACAATTACTTCGAAGCGAACCATCCGATGAAAATCATCTTTTAAGTTTAATTCTTGTTGCAAGTTGAATGGAACGTCAACTTTTCCATCTATCTCGACAGTTTTACGCAAGGGCGTTTCGTAGTATGTACGAATCTGAGGTGATCTTACAAGTGGAGTCACCATTATAACTGCTTTTCCTTTTACGGGCTTTCCATATGTATATCTACAAGCAGTGAATAGTAATTTTAATCCAGCTGTGAAATACCTGATTATTTAAACTTACTTTGCAGTTACAGTTGCAACTACATCAGATTCAGTAAAAGTTGCATAAGAAGGCAAATCAACTCTAACATCAAATGAGGGCAAAACTGGAACAAAATTATAAATTCAAATTTAACAATATGCTTTACCCTGTAATTTCTATCGGTTTTTACCATATTCAGCCACTGTGAATGATTTTTGATATTTTTGATCCTAAAAATATGGACTAATTAAAAACAACATACAGTAATTTTAACATAAATTAACTTACCAAGATGTTAACGGTGATGTTCCAATCTCCGAGCACCGGTTGTTCGGATAATGGCATTTCAGTACTAAATACACCTCTTGTTGTAAACACCCTATTCCATTGTTTAACTCTGTTGCCATTACCGTCCTGCGAGAAAATAAAAGTTATTACATATTAAACTTGCATTAAATGCAATGCATCACTGACAGTGACATAAATATCCAGTCTCTCTGTACCAGTTGGTCTGAGGGATGGGCTCACAACAATTGTTCGAATAAGAACTGCAAAAAATAAATAAATTTATACAACTAATTACAAAATTACTATCCTTACAATATCACTCTTTACCTGGTTGTCCTGGTTTATAAATTGCTTTATCAGTTTGCACAAAAACCATATAATTCTTATGCTCATATGTAACTGCACTTTCATTGAAAAAGTTAAGTCCACCAGAACCGGTTACCTTCATCGAGTAATTCCCAGTTCCCCACATACCAATCTAATTGGATAATAAAGAAATAATTGCAACACTTTTTATTGTGTATCAGATCACTAGAAACAAATTACCTGAAAATTAATCACTTGATTCTGCTCTGATTGCAAGAACACATGCTGTTCTGATGAAACCACATCCCCAGCATCACTGCGTCCGCCTAAATTTAAGATCATTCGAACAGGTTGGAATACTTTATGCACCGATACACTGACATGATAGTCTAATGCCGGACGGAGAACTTTTGGAGCTACAATTGTATAATATCTATAACACCAAACACAATTAAATAAACAGAAATAAAACGTTAAAGTCAAACTTACCCTTCAGTTGCAACAAAACCGATGTTTACACTTATTGTTAAACACAAGACAAACAAAGTGTTGATGGACATTGTTGAGTGCGCACTCTTTGAGGTAGATTTCAATCTGGAAATAAAAATTTTTTACGTTTTTTTTTTATCACTTTTCCCATCAAGGTCGATTTCTTTCTCCCACACATTTTACTTTTAATATGTAACAACGTGTTAAAACAATTTCAGAAACATTATATTCTTATGTCTTTTCCCACATTGCACGCGCCTGACATTTAAAACATTTAAAGTTGAAGATAATAATAATTAATAAGTGATTTAATCCAGACAAAAACATCCTTCGTTAACTTCCTGAATTCCACATACCTTAACTAGGCATGCTTTGCCTAAAGAAACAGAAAGGTTTCAAAGGGTTGTTGGTACAAGTTCACTCTAACAACTGAGGGGAGGGTAGAAATGTTTTTCAAGGTCTTCAACTTGGAAAATCGTGAAGTATAAAAGTTAAAACGATGGAATTAATAAAAAACTAATTATATTCATATCCAGAGGCAGCAATAAACACTTTGTAAAGATATTTCGTTTTTATGCGATTATTTTTGCGAAAATATAATCCTGTTTGTAAAAGAACTCATGAAATTACACACATTGCTCATTTATTCTAGACTTAATTATGGGTGGGGCTGAATTTCGTCGCACTTGTGCCTAGGCGTTGTTATGTAACAATTCGGAACCAAAACTCTTGTTTCGGTTATATCAGTAAAGCACAAATGGTTTCTTGTTTAACGAGAATTTTAATGTAAAATGCCCTGCAATTTGCAGTAATAAAAATATTTTATCGGAATGTGAGTGACCTAAATATTAAATCTCGACTACCTTCCACATCAAACAACCTACATGGCACAACACTTTAAAATGCTGGTACCGATACCGAAGAAGGATAACCCAAATTTACAAAAGTGATTACCAAATAACCAGTCGATGACGCCACAACATAGACAACATTATTTCTTAAAAGTTGACAATGAAAATACTCAACTAGGAAACAAATGTAAAAATCATTTAAAATTAATTATTGCATGCTTGGTTGCTAATTGATGGTTTTTCTGTCAGTAAAATATGATTTTTATATTGAGTTGAAGTAACTACTATTTATAACTGATAAAAACTTTTAATTATTTTGAACCATTAGATTGTGAAATTAAATTTATGGTGTTTGTTAAAGAATTTACGATTTAAATGTTATTTTTGTAGTGTTAAGAAGTAGATTAAGTAACTGTGTAAAGTAATAAACTTACTTTTTATCACTTGTTTGTGGATTTGATGTATTATCGCCAGCAGTTGAGGTGTTCGTTTGCACGCTGCAGCGAATGCTGAGTTACCTGCATGTATGGCATTTTACAAATAGCGCCACACCTGTATGTCATCTTGAGTGATTCAATCGTGCTCATGCGTGTACCTCATACCACGTGAATGTATCATCATTTTAATTAACTGACCATTGTCCACTACTCTCTATAATTAAAAAAATATATATTAAAATAAGCTTTATTTGAAATAAAATTACAGGTATTCAGAAATATAAAAAAATAAATAAAATTATTTATACTTGATAAATTTTAATTTTATGTTTCTTAATGAGGTAATGTTGTTAATTATTATTTATTTAAAAAAGGGCAGTTAAAAATAAGAACAACAAAGTGTTTATTTAAAGCAAGATAAAAATGTTTAAAGTCTATGTCTTGTCAATAGATGGCGCCACAGGCTGGTAGCAATTGTGGTAAATTCTGCACGAATGTCCTATAGACCTATGTCCAACATGAGTTCGGACGCAGAAAAACTAGATGAGATAAAGGGTCACATAAAAAGTTATGTCGATTTTCCTAAACCTGGAATTATTTTTAGGTGAGATCGAAGGCAAACAACTTTTCAAAAAATTTCAAATTTGATGTTTTTACTATAATTATCCTTCGCTATTTATAAACAGGTGTTTACATCACGATCATTTCACACTTTGATTTAATTTTTTTTATGCTTTCAGAGACATCTTCCCGCTGTTTTACGAGCCAAAACTTGTGAAAAATGTGATATCGATTATGTCGAATATCATTTCGAACAGCACTGAAAAAATCGATATAGTTGCTGGAATAGAATCGAGAGGATTTCTATTTGCGGTGCCTTTAAGTTTGCAGTTGAATGTCCCGTTTGTGCCTATTCGAAAAAAAGGAAAATTACCTGGCGAAACTGAGCACATTTCAGTCAAGTTGGAGTATGGGACTGTAAATACACATTTTCCCCAAATTGTTTACCTAAAAATTAATTATTTTTTCATTTTTTAAGGATGTACTGGAGGTGCAAAAAGACATGATAAAAAAGGACCATAAAGTCGTAATCGTGGATGATCTTTTGGCAACTGGAGGTTAACATTGTGAATATTCACAATTTTTTGTTCACATAATAATTATTTATTTCATTAGGAACGCTTGAAGGATCATGTAGATTGGTGGAGAAAATTGGTGGTACTGTCACAAATTGTATCGTTGTGGTCGAACTGTTAGCCTTAAAAGGATGTGCTAAAATAACCAGTCCGCTGACTTCATTGCTCAAATTCGAGTGACTGGTCATGATTGTATAATTAAATTAATTACAAAATCATGAAGGAATTAAAAAAAAAAAAAAAAAAAAAATAACAATAAATTCAATTTTAATTCACATGGTAGTGTTTATTATTTCAATTTGTTAATTTATGTATTTCAAAGCGTGGTTAAGCATAAACAAAGTATAAACAACTTCAAGAGACACATTATGGACCAACCTATAAAAAACATCAAAATTAGATAAACAAAAGCAATTTTTATATACAACACATTAATTATAATGATAACTTGCAAAATATTAATGTTATTCATCAATACCAGTACCTGAGTACTTTAAATTCCTCCTCTTAAGGCCAGGACCAAATGTAAGACGGAACCTCCCTGCACTTTATAATCAGCAGCTGTTTTCTCATCGTTCCTAATACGATAATACAGATATTTAATCATGTAATTTTAGGTTTTATCTGTAAATTTACATTTGTTTTCCACTAAAAATTAACCGTTGCTGTGCTGGAGGAATTCCTTCTTTTTCTTCGACACGTTCTTTAATTCTTTCAACCTACACGAAAATAATGTTTATAATTTGAATTTCGGTTTTTAAGTTGAATCGTTTACTTTATCTGTTGGTTCTATATCGATTTCTATCTGTAAAAGTAATGGAAATTTTGTTTTATTTGAATGCAAGCCTAAAAATGGTGAATTATGGTGGAAAATACTCACTTCTTTGCCGGTCAGCGTCTATTATTTGTTACATGAAATAAAAGGTACGAGAATTAATAACTAATGTAAAAGTGAATATATTTTACGTTTTACCTTCACTTTAATCAACATAATTATGGATATATGAAAATCTTCGTTGATGCCTAATCGAATTGTTTTGTCTTACGTCTTTTCATTCGCCATCTGGTGAGAATTTTCAAATGTG
>JAQFZP010003415.1:0-10328 GCA_034695745.1 Geophilus truncorum | reverse complement strand
TTCCATCTTTTCTCACTTGACCACCATCTCTTTTCTTCTTTCATTCACCCAACCACCCATTTTTTTCTTCTTCCACCTACCCTACTACTCACTTGCTCCTCTTTTTACTCACTCAACCATTCATTCCCTTTTTCTGTCATATTTTCTCCATTTCTATTATCTCATCTGCCCACTTCCTCTCCTGTCACCTAACAAACTATCCATTTTGTCTTCCAGTTTTTTACTCGATTATTGTTCTTTAATTTTATTTGATTACCACCCTCTCTCTTCTTCCTACCCATCCGACCACTCTCTCTCTTCCTTCTATACGCCCGACCACTCTCTCTCTTCCTTCTACTCGTCCGACCACCCTTAACAATAAATATAGATAAATAAATATCGATTAAAATTATTTTTTTTCAAAATAAATTGATGTAGGCAAATCTTTTTTTTTTTGAAACTTTTAAAGATTTATATTACAATACTGAATAAAATTGAGAGGTTGAACACACGACAATCTTGTCGACAGATCAAAAAAATCATTCCAAATCTTTGAAAATCTCAAATCGTTAGTCAAAAATTCTTCAAATTTTCCTAAAAATCTATTACAAATCTTTTTTACGTAACTTTGAAATTTGAAACACGGCAAAAATCGCTTTATTCATGTAAATTTCAGTGTTTTTGTTTTATTTTGTTGTTCATTGATTTTTTGTAGGACAAATATTAGTTATAGTCAAAAGGTGATTGTTGACATAATTTTCAATTAAGCAAATCATTAAACAGCGAATTGGTATTTTTAGGACTCTGGAAAGAAATTAAAACAAATTGTTGGGTTAAAGTTTACCATTTTGGAGGAATAATTTATTTTCTTCGTTAATGCAGTATTTATCGGCAAAAATCTGTGATTAATATTTTATTCACTCGCCAAAATATTTACGAATGCACGATTAATTAGAGTGGAAAAAGCTTTTAAAATGACATTTCTACTTTCGTAGAAAAATGTAGAACCTGTAAAAAAATACTGCGCTGCCCATAAGTTGGCTCCTTCACAATAAATATTCCCACGACACGAATCACACGATCATGAAGTCGATCTTGAAGCTTCAAATGCTATCACTTCGCGACGTTATACTCTCAAAATGTGCCATCATGCTATTGACACTGATAGTTCGATCTGTCTCGAATACATCAATTACGTACATGTCACGTATACAAACAACCCATTTTAAAAAAAAAAATCGAATTCTTTTACATTCCTGCAGTCATCAAAAACGATATGTGCGGAGTCGTCCGAATAGTAGAAGAACAATTAAGATTGTGACCTACACCCTGCACACCACTCAACTCACACTAACACATAACACCCACCTCTCACTCCTCACCCCACCCCGTCCTTTCCCACACCCTCACCTCTCACAAGTGCAAATAAAAGACGAACTCGCCTAATAGGGACATGATAGATACACTAATAGAGACACACTAAGAACACACTTCTTTAAAAAAAAATCTTATTTTATTTAACATTAATCTTTGTCCGAAAACAATTTGTTTGCTCTTTGACATTCTTGATCGTTTATTCTTTCTGATTCGTTTGTTTTCTTTGAAAATGTAATCACATTCAGAGCAACATCTCTTCACTTCACTTTCTCTCTCATAAAGCTATTTAAGTGAGTGTCATAAATTTTTTTTATTTTACTTAAAGGAATCTGTTGACAAGCTAAATGTTTGGGGAATCACAGGTAATGACTACTAAAGGTGTAACCCAACTCGAAAACTGTACCGGTTTAAACACACCTTGCTCGATTTCCCGTTCCCCTACACCCTTTAAGGGTAAAAAGACTGGACAGGGTCTAAAGAACTTCGGGGTCGCACCAGGCTTTACGTCTCCAGTTCCTCACTTTTACACTTTTATTTTTATAGTTAGTTATGACTAATTATAAATCGTGACGTCAGTGTTATTTTTCGTTATTTACACTGCAAATTTTTCAGCGTGACCTGACAGCACCAAAATGGAATGTGCCATCGTGCAACCAGCCGGATTTTTCGTTTTCTCTTTACAACAACTCATCAAACAAGAGAACAACTCATCAAATTCCCTCAAAGGATCGGTGTCCACTAAACTGTGTTCGTCACATGCGTATAGATTATATAGATTACTAGCCCCGTCCTCCCCCACACCTACACCTATCACTCTTCGCCCGCACACATCCTCCCACTTCCATCCACATTCACACTCTACACCCCCCACCCCCACTCCTCATTCCACCCCATACTGTACATCCTACACCTCACATCCCACACCCAGCAGTTGCCCGGGGTTGTAAATTTAAATGTCTATGTAACATAACAAAAGCCTTATTTTTTTATTTTTTAAAAATTAAAGTTGGTCGGATATGATTTATGTAAATCCGATCCGCAATAAATTTACTTCGGATCGACTTTCAGTAGTCGGAATCCGATCCGACGGCAGCCTTAGTCTCATAATTACATCTCCCAATTTATCATAAAATTCAAAATAAAAAAAAATTATACTTACGGTACACAATAATACAGTATTACTGAATTACCACTAAATATTTTTTTTAAATACTTCTATATAATAACATGCAACTAAATGCATAAAAATGCATTAAATTAAAAAATATTAAGATTATGGTTTCATATATAAAATAGGCTTAACACACGTAACAAAATATGAATTTAACAAGTCACTATCACTCAAATATTGTTTATTTATCGAAATTTTCGTCACCCAGTGTTCACAAATTTGTCTGTAGGCTAAAATCTGTGTGCCAGAACCCTACCTTATCTACTAGTTTTTATGGGTTAAATTCCGTAAGAAACACGTTGCGATTGTACACCAGGAGCGCTGGCGTACAACTCCTGCCCTGTATTCCGTATCAGAGCACGGGTACTCTGCTAGTACCATTAGGAATTTCAAAACCTTTGTACATGAGCTAGACACACAACTATTCCTGGTTGGTCAGAGATTGTTGACCGATCACGTGATGTCTAGCCGGGTTTCCGATCTTGACCCCATTTTCGGAGGCCTTGTATTTGTATTGATCTTTGTGGTACGGTATACGGTAAAACGTTATATTTACGAGGACATAGAGGCCCATAAACAGGCTTATACACAGGCTCGAGGCTAATGTAAGACTATTTTAAGGTTTAATTGGAAACTACCGTAAGTACAGTCGGGAAAATCGGGCGCGATCGCCAACACGAATTCCACGTCGTAAACATAACAAAAACTAAAAATGTTAATATTTTTCTATTTTCTCGGCCTCGATTTACTAAGAAACTCACAAGTCAGATTTAAAAAGGCTGGATATGTACATGGTATATGATTATATCGAATATATCCTGACATTAGAAATTTTTAATGAATAGTTTAAACGTTAGAAACCTTAGAGCTTTTTCTTCGAATTAAAACTTCTTCGAGAACTTGATGTGTCTCATAATTACATCTCCCAATTTATCATAAAATCCAAATTAAAAAATAAATAAAAATTATATTTACACAATATATAACATTACTGAATTACCACTAAATATTTTTTTTAAATACTTCTGTATAATAATATGCAACTAAATGCATAAAAATGCATTAAATTAAAAAATATTAAAAGTATGGTGTCGTATATACAATAGCCTTAACACACATAACAAAATATGAATTTAACAAGTCACTATCACTCAAATATAATTTGTTTATCGAAATTTCCGTCATAGTGTTCACAAATTTGTCTATAGGCTCAAATCTCTGTGCCAGTACACTACGTTATCTACTAGTCTCAGGAGCTAGATATAGATATTGTGAACAGAATCAAATCTTAATTTATTGACTAAATGCCCATCATTAATATTGTCCTTCTTATGTCAAATAAATATGCAGTTTATACATACTGTATACGGTATATCTTTTCATTCTGTGTAAAGTTGTTAATGCTTGCATTGAACAATCCTCAATTTGCCATTTAGCACTTTTTATTGATTCATGTTGTTTATACAAGTACAGTACTTATTTTTGTACATTACCAGTACTTTTCTTTCGGGCTGTTATTTTAGCTTACTTTGTTTTCCGCTGAGTATTTGTTTTAGGTGTACGACCTTTCAACTATTTTAAACTTTAAAATTCCGTAACTAAAATTAAAATATTGTAGTCTAACATGCCTATTGCGTTCTTCTGGCAAAATAAGAATTCCTTCTGCCACATGGCTTTTTTTAGGTTCCACCCCAGTCTTCACACTCACCTACACACCTATCACACTTCGCCCGCACACATTCTCCCACTTCCATCCACATTCACACTCTACACTCCACCCCACTCCTCGCTCCACCCCATACATCCTACACCTCACATCCCACACCCAACAGTTGTTATTCTGTTTCCTCACATTTTATATTCATGATCACTCATTTCTCTTAACCTTTCATTATTCACTACAACAATACACATACCCCACACCCACCCTCTCTCACTCACCCAAAACCTTCTCGTACTCAACCATTTCCTTCTACTACTGGCCACGATGGATTATATACCGTTCGAAAATAAATGTGCTTTTCGTTGGTTTTTTGCAAATATATATTTAAAAATATATTTAAAATAGTCCAAATATATGCCAATCATCAAGTGATGTCGAGCTTCCACAAATCTGCAAAAAAATCGAATCCTTCTTTATTCCTGCAGTCATCAAAGACGATATGTGCAAAGTCGTCCGAATAGTAGAAAAACAACTAATATTGTGACCCACACCCTGCACACCCACACCCACTCCCATTCCCACACTCGAAAAAATAGCGGCGGTTTTAATGCGATTTACACAAGTGCAAATAGGGACATGATAGCGACACTACACTATAGGGACACACTTTGGAAACGCTATAGACATTCTAGAGACAGACTAAGAACACACTTTTATTTAAAAAAATCTTAATTTTTTTTATTTTTAATCTTCGTTCGAAAACAATTTGTTTGCTCTTTGCCATTCTTGATCTGAATGTGATTACATTTGCAACATCTCTTCTCCTCACTCTCTTTCTCATGAAGTTATTTAAGTGATAGTGTCATAAATTTTTTGTTATTTTACTTAGAAAATATTTGAAATTTGTAATTTAATTTTTAGTTTAAAAGAAAGTCTTGATCTCATTCTTGGTTTTTAGTTCTATCTTTCTTTCGGTTATGGGCAATAGATTGTTTCTTCTGACCCCATAACTAAATAAAACACTTCAATAGCATTCTGCCAGTAAAATAAACTTAAGGAATGATAAGTTGGGTGATAAGTTGCTAATTGGTCTTTGGGGTTTCTTTGGGTGTTTGTATCTCTAGGCAAAGCAGCAAACTAAAAAAAGTAAAGTTGTCGGTTGTGCCACTAATGGGGCCGCTAGTTTACAAACATGGTCTTGTCTCTTTAATTCTTACTTTAAGGTGTATGTCTTGTTTTTCTCCTTAAGTACATATCCATCTTTGACCGTCTTTCTCAAATTTGTAAAATGTATTTCAAGTATGTGCTATTGTCAATATTGTTGTTTGCAAAACGTGATTTTTTGCCATTTTCTTTTTATGTCATGCAATAGATCTGTTTATAATTAAAATATATTGATTATTTATGTTAATAAAGAAATTTTGTGCTATGAAACAACTTTTATTTGCTTGTGCATAATCTAACTACATTTTTAGAGCATTTCCATGTTTTCTGAATGCGTTTTCTATTTTTTTTCCCGATTTTTTAAAATTGTTGATAACGTGGAAGTTTTATTTCCCACTTTTTGCAATATCCTGTTTCATATGGTGTATCAACATCTTTAAACACTTTTGAGTCATTTTTTTTCTCGTGGGCGACTGCTGGTCGACTGTGTGATAAGAAAACGAAAAATCCGGCTGGTTGCACGATGGCACATTCGAAAAATTTGCAGTGTAAATGCCGAAACAACATGGAAAATAATTCGTTAATTTATCGTTTTTAAATTTATGATAACTATAAAAATAAAAGTTAAAAAATTACACATTTTATTTTGAAAAATCAAATTGGTTAAAAATATCTTTTCGTATTAAATTTACTTTTAGCAATAATCTTTTCAATCCAACAATCGACTTTCGATGACAAATCATCAATTATATCAATTTGAGAAAAGACAAAAGGCGAAATCGATTTGAATATTTTCTAACCTGATCCACTTTTCGCTCTTCAAATGACAAAATCACTCTTAACAATTACTCTTAACAAACCAAAACGTTCAGAAGTATATGGTTTGAGATTTATCAAAAATTCATTGTGCTGCTGATACCACGAATACAATACGAAACCAACAAATTGAAATTGTAAAGAAACTACATGCGGCCATTAGTCATAAGTATATTAAAATAAAAGTTAAAAAATGAAAATTCTAAAATAAACAATTTAACTTTGGACCGGTTCCATTCCTCGATATGGAAAATCGGGATATCGTAACCACACATCAAAGCAGAGTTCCAGAGACTGCAAAAACCCATTGAGGATTGTATTGGCGTTAAAACTAGAACTCTGATGCCACACTTTCCAGTCGAAATCTTTAACTTGAGCGTTTGATGACATTAAATTCGGATTGAATTTACATACGGTAAGGATTTATATCCACTAATAGAAGTGCGAGGAGTTTTCGCGTAACAAAAACCGGAAATATGATCTTCTGACAGATGAGCTTTAAAATACTGCTGTTCATGAATACGAGTGCTTTGATTGCAGATGGTTCATATTTACAATTCCGGGATAAACTGAACACTATGAAGTTCATTGTGATGATCGTTGTTTAAACTTCCAACTTCCATCAAAATAAACTTTAAATTTGCTTCACACATGCGCATATGATGTCACTATTCTCATAATTTTATCTTTTTCTTTCAGTCATTACTCATTAGGTGCTGATTGCATCATTTTCTTTTTTCTCTTTTCATTTTTGACCTTTATACTCCTGAATCCTTCTTAATTTTAGTTAACATTTTTAAGTTATGTTATATGTTTAGTTAGTTTGTTTTCTTTATGCATACAAACTCATTCATCAGCTATAAAGGGTTAAACGAGGTTTTGCCGTTTTTACATGATACTGGTGGCTATTCCTTTATTTTCTACGGTTGTTCCATGCAACGACACAGACGGCAAAAATTTATACTTTTGAGAAATAAACAATTAAAATGGTGATATGATAAAGTAAAACGAATCAAAATTGACCTTAACTTTGATTAATGGTAACTGATCAACTGGAAAATCTGAAAGGTTTAATGATTTCGACTCTGATGTCAACATAGTGTAAGCGAAAGAAGTGAGATTTTCGGTCTATGAACTTGGGGTAAACTGAGTGTAAAAACTTTACATTTTCTTGTTTGAAATAAGTAATTAAATATGACATAGCAGCACAAAACAGCACAAATTAAAATTCTCAATTAGTCTTTTATGATGACACCGAAAACCAAGATGAAAACCCCTATTTGCGAGAGGAACAAGGAAGAGGAACGCACTTCTGGCAGATGCAGCTCGTTTTCGGCGACTCCGACCAGTCAGAGAGTTTCCGGTCTCACAAATACACCGCGTCGACGTCGGCGCTCGGGTGCAACCGCAACCGGTCGCCGTTGAGGGTGCGGGTGCGAAATGATGTGGTGACTCCGAAGACGGGTGGAGAAGTGAAGGTGGTTTTTAAAACGCCACTCGCACCAAAGATGACGCCGATGTTGAATGCGAGGAGTGAGCAAAGGGGTAAAGGGGTTGGGAATCGAAGTCGATTTGTTGGGGTTTCAGTTTAATCGCTATTGATTCGTTGTTGAAGTTAGAGATAATGAAATTTTTTAAATATTTTTTATCACTTTTGAATTATGGGTTTTGTCGATTTTGATTTTTAAATGTTATTAGATGTAATAAAGTTCAATTTTTTGTATTTGTTTGGATTTTTATTTTAGTAAATTAAATTTTATTATTTGTTTTTTTTTTTGATATTGTTGATGGTCAATGAAATTTATTTGCTCCACTCTTGGCTAATCTGAAGTGCATTGGAGTAAACTTTAATATTTTTTATGTATACACAATAGAAATACCGGTAAGATATAAATAAATAAATACTATAAAAGACACTAAAACAACAACTTTATCAATTTTGTGTAAAACACATATTGCACGCGTCAATGAATAATAAATTCTTCATTAAAACAATTTTCTTTTGCTATATAAACTTTTGTTGACCTTTGCAATATTCCGATCGAGTCAGGATGCGAAGTTTGCACGATTCAAATAATAATGAGCATATTTAATAACGCTTCATTGTAAGTAAATAAAATTTGATATTGTTGCGGCAGATTTTAACAATTGTTACGTCTACATCGAGTTGAGCTCCATTTGCACAGAACATTATTCTGTGTCACTGTTCCTGTTGTTTGGACATCACAAATCCATCACAACTGACCAAAAATTTTTTTTAACCGAATTCGGTTCCAGGTATTTGTTTAAGTTCTATGTAAAGAATTTTATTTTACTTACCCCGTACATAATATTTTACAATTCGACAAGGTAAAACATAACCTTAAACGCTAGATGATGAGTTAGGGTTACCGAAGTTTTCTCCCCACAATATATATTCTGTACTTTGTAATTTTATGAACGTATCTAAATAATTAACTAGGTCTAATTTTATTTTTTTTTAATTTATGTTTTTTAATATTTAAGGGCAAGAAAAATCAAGATGAATTCCCACGACAACACGATCACGAAGTCGATTCTGACACTTAAATTGCCATCACTTCGCGACGCTGTACTCGCAAAATGTGCCATCATCCTATTGACCACTGATAGGTCGATCTGTCTCGAATACATCAACTACATGTCATGTGCAAGCAACCCATTTTGCAACTTCATCTGCAAAAAATTAGATTCCCTCTTCATTCCCACAGTCATCAAAGACGATCTGTGCAGAGTCATCCGAATAGTAGAAGAACAATTAAGACTGTGGGTTATAGATTTGTGCCAATCCAGGTTACCGGATACTGTATCGGATTATAATAACTTTTTAACAACTGTGATCATGCCACACACCCAGTGGACAGTCCACGGGGGCATCGACGTATGGAAAACTGTCAAACTTCTTTCGCGACTCGAGGGATTACTTAACACCACAAGATTCTCTATTGCGTGTTATTTTTGCGAAAAAGATTCAGTTATCGACATCTGGCAGCAGCTTTCGGATGAATCGAAGCATTTCTACGTGAATGCTTCAAACAAGTGCATTAAGTATTGGACTGATTTGATGTCTGGTCTAAATCCTACGGTGAATATGGATGGTTTTTACTTCAAAAACTGTCACAAAGACTCAGCTATGAAATATTTCGTCTCTATTTTGCCCAATGAACAAATGCGGGATTATATTCTAAAACTTAATTGTTCGATTGTGGATCAACTATCACTATGCCATTTAGTTTGGACACCGAAAATTATAGAATTTTTCGTCTCTCTGCTGAAAGAAAGCGATATTACGAAATTTGTGGTGGATAATTTTCACAAGTTGCTAAGTTGCTATACTCGCTGTGGATTGTATTTCGATTGCTTTAAACAACTGCTGAATCTCGTAAATCGCTTTCCCGTCCCAGAGAATTTATTATTGGCGATTTTGAAACATTTAGCGTTGGAATCAAAAAGTTTTGGAGTTTACGATGAATACTTCAGTTACTGTTTGAAAAATATTCCTGCGAGTTACAGATTAAGCGTTTTTTCTTCCATGGAAAATGTATTTGTCGTTGTTATAAATTTTTTTTATGCGCAGAATCCGGATTTATCTAGTTTGGTATTGTTTCTAAGTTACCAGAACGTAGACATCAGAAGACAAGTGCTTTTTCGGATAATTCGACCTCAACCATTTTTGCGCATTGAAAACTGCAGTTTTTTTGCACGTGCGGCTGAAAAACTGATACCAGATGACGCTCTAACTGCTTTGAAGAAAACGTTTGCAGACGAATTAAGTGAAATATTTGATCGCTTTTATTTTGGAGGAGAAACAAACCAAGACATCCAAAATAAATTGAAACACTTTGATCACTTCGTGAATTTTTGCTTTTCTTCTGATGATGAAGTGAAAAGTTTTAAGCGAAATTTGATTTTAACTTATCTCCGCTTTTTGAAAAAGTCCAGCTTTTGTTTGGATTTCAATGTCTGCGAGGAAGAAAATCCTAATTCTATTTCCACTATCACTTTTGTCAGTGTTGAAAAATGGGTGGATTTGATTGACATGTTTATGCGTTGGTGTTTGACAACTGAAGATGAAAGAAATGCGTTTAAGAAGTTTTTTCTATACGAGAACAACATTGTGATTCGCCAAATTACCAATGA
>JAQFZP010003414.1:0-10330 GCA_034695745.1 Geophilus truncorum | reverse complement strand
CGCCCCGCAAATAACCGAACCTATAGATGGACACACAGACAGACACACGCGCATACTAAGTTTTATGTATTTAGATTGAAATAAAAAATAATAATTCAACTTTTGTCAATTATGACTAGACTTTACTGTCACACAAATCAATGCTAAATTCAATGTCAACTTGTAAACAATATATAACAACATACAAATAACATGTTTTATAGATTTCTATTGATCTAGCCTCCATGAACCCCAAACCACTTATTCCCCACCCCTATATCCCACCCTCCCTTTTCAAAGACAGAAATAAAACTCCATATTAAAAACAAACATTTTTTTTAACCTTTGTAATCTATAAATAATTACTACAATAATTTCATTATTCAACAACTTCAAGCAAACATCCACGTGTGACTGCAAAATACACATCCAAGTTGCCATAGCAGTGACTTTAGTGACCGATAAACAGGGACAAATGAGTCAATGTCAGCCAAGCAGGTGATTAACTGTCCTTGCCAAATAGAAAAAAATTGTCATGGAAATAAGTTTGTCACGTGATCCCAGACAGACCAACGAGACTGCAAATGCCTCGCCTTGGTAACAGGTAAATATGTGTAAATAGTTTGCTGGTTGCCACCAAGTTTGAAGCGATGAAGAGACAGTTTCCTCATTGCCTTTGAATTGTTCCAACTTTATGCATCAAATGGCTGTGATGCACATGTCTGAGAAGAAGTGTAAGAATAGTCGCTTCGAAGCGTTCTTGCAGAGAATGTTGTCTACTGATGAATTTTCAAAAGTTGAAGCTTATTCTCCATGTGTGGTGCAATCTAAAACAGAAAAGTTGGCTTTTCGGCATGTTGTGCTGACTGATGATAGGATTTACTTGACCGAACATCCTCCAAGAACTGTGTACGCAATTACAAACGTAGGGGATATCACCGATATTAAAACGGTAAGAATAATTCACTGACCTAATTTTTATCAAACCGGAAAAAAAATTGAGCGAAAGTTTAGCTTCGACAATACGCACAACTATATTGCGAAAGTATAAATTTCAGAAAATGTATATTGATTAAACAAAAAGTGTTTTAGGGTAATTTAGAACACTATTCTGCTATTACAGCTAGAACCATTATATTGGGAAAAAAAAATTAAAAATTTAATTTAATTAGAACATTCAATTATTAGAGAAATGTCACTAAATTTCAGGATCTTATAGTGGTTAGAAATACTGTATTTACAATATTCTAAGTTTTCAAACTGATTCAACAAAAATTATAATTGCTATAAATTTTTGAAAAAATTGACCTTTGACAACAATTATTTTCGAGGCAGGCCTAGATCTATATTCTATAAATCCAAATTTAAAAAAGTTTCTCCAATAACTGAACGTTCAAAATATGTTTAGTTTTTAATTTTTCTTCCATTAGTTCTTGAGATATTTAAAAAAAGAAATTCTAAAAATACATTTTTGCTGGTTTATAATTTTTTTCTCCTAATATAATGGTTCAATCTACAAAAACTTTATATAAACTTGAAGCTATAATAGCGTTCTAAATCACCTTACCTAAAACCCTAGTTTTAGTTTAATCAATACACATTTTATGAAATCTATACTCTTCCAACACTAAAAAAATCATAGTTTCTAAACTTTAGAAATTGTAGTTGTATACTAAAATTGAAACGCTACAGGAAAAACTGCACAACAACAGTCATAAATAACATATACTCGTTGTTTCTCAGGTAAGCGAACAACCGTCTTTTCTTATTGGGAAGCACAAAGAGACTTGCCAACATGTGAAAATCAAATGTCGATCCACAAAACTAAATAAGAAAAATTGGAATCGAAGAAAGTCAATATCGGAGCAGAATCTTCACATTCCTATGGAAATCCAAATACCAAATCCTTTTAATGAACATCACCCAATAACAAAATCAAACTCAGATCCCACATCTCAACTTGTGGATTTATCGGCTGGAAGATCATCGAGACTTTCAAGAATATTCAACTTGGATTTTTTAATGAGAAGCTCAAGTCCGAGTCCGACTAATTCAACAATGTCATACAGTCCACCAGTGACGTCGAAAACGGTCAATTCATTTTTTCCCGAGTCATTTACTCCTACAGAACCGTGGTAAGTCTATTGTTAACCTAATTGCAACTATATTGTACAGTACACGAATCCAAATATAGTAATTTTGGATTTCCTCAACCATAAATGCTACTACTTCCCGTATCAATGTTACTCTCTTTAACAACCGTGTCAACAACTTCCCCCAACTTAGCAACGCTACACCCAGTATTGATGTCAACTTCAATAAATCGAAGTAGTTGTTCACGAATACATTTGTATAACTTGTTAAGATTTTTAGGCTCAACAAGTAAATAACAGCGAACTTTAATTAATATTAAGATTTTTCTAAAGAATTTAAATTGTTTAAACATAGAATTTAAGAAATATAATTATTTTTATTTTATAAAATTTAAGTATCTCGGAAAATGACGCAACCAAACAATTAAATTTAGAAATTAAAAATATTTATATTTTTTAAATTCTAGATTTTAATTTCTAAAAATTAATTAATTTATTTTTTATAAATTAAATAGACTTAACTAACACCTACCGTTAATCGTTGTAGGTCTCGAAGCAGTAGTCGAACAAGTAATGGTCGCACCAGTGAATGTTCCATGAGAAGTTTATCTGCATCAAGTGATTTTATGTCCACTCATCCCTGTGATTTTGAAGAACCTAGAATAAAATTAGAAGAAATTAATTTATACATTCTGCATCCTGACTCTAAATTTGTCACAAACCTATACTTGATATGGGATACAAAATTAATTGTGAGTTTAATTAATTATAAAATTATACATCATGTAACTCAATTATTTATTTTTTATATTTTTTTCTCTAAAGAATTCAACATTGACATCAGATGATGATGTCATAACCAATCATCTGCCAGTTCAGAAAAAGTAAGAAAAATAGTGTTTCATTGAAAGAATGGGTTAACTCAGATTTGATCATCCTAGTGAGAAAATTGAGAAACTATTTAAAGAGCTTTGTGAAGAATTGCTGGACAGTGAAAAAAATGGAGAAGAATTTTTCCATTTATTACAAGAATTGCTATCAAGTTTAAAAAAATATCCTACATTAAGGCTCTTATTTTGGAAGGTATGTCATTTATTAATTAATTTATAAGATTAAAATATTTAATTACTAAACTAAGTTAATTTTTTTTTCATCTAAGAATCCAAAATTAGTGCAATTTTTAATTTCAAGTCTTGAGGAATTTCTATTAAGCACAAATTCCAAAGAAGAAAAATTGGAAAACAGAGAAGATGAGTTAGAGTAAGTCATTTCATCACCTATATAACCAAATATAAATTAAAATATTTTAAACAAATTATAGAATTGTTTTGATAATATTCAAAATAATTCATCTTTCATTCCTGGACCAAGACAATTCTTCACTCAGACAACTGCATTTAACAGCCAACAAGTAAGAACTTATAAAATATAAAATTATATAATATCTAATTTCACTAAATTTTAAAATTTTTTTTAAAGAAACAAACACATCAACAAGATAATTCAACTCTCACTGTCCATTCCAACTTTACCAAATCAGTATACAAACACAGCGAAACGAATGTTATATAACTACTCTGAATTTTCTTCAAATGTTTGGAGCAACTTACCAGAAGCAGAGGTAAAGTTGATCATTTTTAATGATTAAAATTAGGGCTTGATCGATATCATAAAAATATTACAACTAAAAAAATCGGCCGATACCGATACTGATTTTTCAAAATTTTAAAAGTTAATTTTTTTTTTTTTACTGTTTTATTACAAAAATCTTCATTAAAAAATACATATGTATTGAAATTTAATTTATAAACTGATTGATCAAATTTTATAAATTAGTATTAAAAAAAATTGTGTATTTATCTTTTTTTTATAGAACTTGATTTTGGCGTATTTTTATTTTCGTTGTTTTGGCTGTTTTTAATACATTTTATAGCAAAAATGTGAGAAGTTGGTCACGTTTATACAACATTTCATGTGAAAATGTAGGAGAAACGTGACCAAAACCATGTTTGGAAAAAATCGGAATCGGCAGCCAAAATATCGGCCGATACCGATACCGATGTTTTTGCGAATATCGGCCGATATCCAATACAGATATCAAAATCGGTCAAGCCCTAATTAAAATTATATAAACCAAAATTTAATTTATAACATTCCAGCTTATCCAATTATCATCAGCCATCACAAACAAACAAGTGTTGTTGATAGCAGAAATAATCAAACGTGATATTGTTGACACCGAAAACCTATGTCAGTTCATCGAAGAACAATCGGTAAAACTTGAAACACTTATCACTCTTTCATTACCACTGACTAAAACATAACTTCATTTCTAGGATCAATTTCTGACAAGAATCATGACTCAACTTTTGACTATATTAACCAAACAAGAATACTACAAATCAAAACAAGTGATACTATTATATAAATATCTCTACACCCTAAATTTCGTATTAACTAAATCAGACAAACTAAAAAGAAAAATATTAACTGATTATAACGAGGAATTTAGATATTACTTCAACCCACAGTTAGCATTGGTTAAAATAATCAACTGCTGTCCTTTGAAAAGAACAATAGAAAAATTAATGATAGATGTAAGTAGTGTCATGACCTCTTGAATTAAAATTGAATAAAAACAAACACATCACGAATAAATTAATCTTTCTCTGGAAAATATCGAGACTCATCATACAATTCAACATCTTCGTCGTAAAAATCCTCTTCGACATCTTCGTCGTTAAGATCAGGTTCAATCATCACGCGATCACGAGGATTATCCATCTTATATTTCCGTTTTTTACGGTCTTGTAAAAACTTCTTGAAATTCCTCAGTTCGTCCGCAGGAACAGAAAATTTTGAAGGTAAAGGAGTGGTTTTAGATTTAGGATCAATATTTTCGTTTTCTTTCCGTCTGTTGCATCGGTCAGTTATGATTTTCATCATTGCAGCGTGGTCTAAACCGTAAATATCGTGCGTCATTTCTCCCACATCTGTGTTAATCGTGTTTTCAGCTTCGAATTCGATGTCTGAATTTATTTTATCCTATATAAAATAAAAAATTTATAGTTAGTAAAAGTTTTTTTTTAACATTTTTAGATTAAATTTACTGTTTGTATCACTGGAATATGTCGCCAGTGATTCGGTACTCCGTCCGATTCGACGTTTAACTCTTTTTTTACTTTGTCTAGTAAATCAAACACACGTTTCTTTGATATTTGTGAGTTGTCGTGGAAAAATTGGATATACGGAACTGTTCCGAGAATGTGTTGATTTATAAGCTCAGATCTAAAATATAAATAAATTTTTAATATATATAAAATTTTAATTGATATTTATCTTCACCTTAATTTACTCGCATTTGCATCTAGAATTTTCTGAACTTCATTTGGGTCTGAATTCACTCCACAACACCAAAAAACTTTAACAGTTGCGTAGTTTCTAGTTGTTTGAACCTGAATCGTACATAATTTTAGTTATTTCTTACACTTAAAATATTTATGAAGGTTTTAGTTACCTTTAAAATTTCGGTTCCAGTTCCAATCAATGCTTTACTAATGTCACCACTTGACATTAAGTCTGATACGTGTTCGAGTAATAATTTATTCAAAACAATTTGTCTTCTCGATTCCTGCATCGGATAATACTTCCCTTCTTTTGCCACAACTGGCTGAAAGTCATAAAAAAGTTTTAATTTATGAATTTGTGGTTTTTAATTATGTTTCTACCTGTGATAGAGAATTTTGGTTCGATAACGCTTTAAAAATCCTAAAATAAATAAATAAAACAATGAAATCTTATAAAATTTATATTTTTTAAGATAATACTTTTTACTGCTTCGATCTAGGAGTTTATTTAGCATCGTAAACTGTTGCCTCGCTGTGTTTTTAGCATGAAAAGACACAGCCGTTGAGAGAAAGCGTGCGGACGCCGCCATTTTTGGGTGGGAGGACATCTAGTGAGAGATTCTGAAACCTTTAATTTACTCAAAAACACACAAAAACAAATAATTTTATTGCTGTTCGCACGATTCAAATATGGGTTTCTGAATATTCACCGGTTTTACTTTAACTTTACGACTTTTCGCAGAACTCTCAACATCTTTTTCCTGCTGTTTATCAACATTGACATCATTTTCAAACCGTACTTTATGAACTTTTTCATTCACCCTTTTTTCCATCATCTTTTCCCCTACTAAATCAACTTTCTCTTCATCTTCCAACTTAACTAAACTACAATGCAAACGTTTCTCCTTCTCTAAATCGCTTTCCATAGCCTTATTTCTAAGCGTTACAGTTTTCAACTCATCCTTCGCTGCCAAAACCTTCAAATTCTCTTCTTCTAACAATCGCTCATCCTCGATTAATTTTTTTCTGAGCTTTTCCACGCGTTGATTGTGATCCTTAACGTCAGTTGTGACTTTACTCGAGAAAATCCAAGGATAATTAGTCCGTAAATGCGTCATTTTCCCCGACAGTCGATTGTATTCGATCATCATCTTTTGAACTTCGACCTCCAACGGATTTATTAAAGCATCATTTTCAAACCGGAAATTCAAATTGTTCAATGCACTCATCTGGAAAATCATTAAATTTAAATTATTTAATATTTTAACATTAGAAATAAATTTTTTACTTCTTTTCGTAATTCGTATTGGATTGCATCGTTTTGTTTCTTCTTCGTCTCACAAGCATTTTTCAAAAGCGTGATTTTATCTTTAATACTCTTCTTTTGGTCTTCTATCTACAAAAACAAACAAAAATAAACAAAAATAAACAAAAATTCACTAAAAAATAATTCTTTAACTTTAAAATTAAATTCTAACCTCTGAAAACAAACAATTTCCTTTTTTCTTCTCATCAATTTGCTCCACTTGCAACTTTTCAATTAATTTCTCAATTTCGTCTATTTCTAACTTCTTTCCCAAAATTTCCCGCTCCAAATCCAAAATCCTCTCGTTTTTCACCGCCAAAATTTCTCCCAGTTCTTCTAATCGTTGCATTTCCAACACTTTCATCTTCTCACGTTGATTCATTTGATTCTCTTTCTTCACAACTTCGTTTTTAATCTCATTAAATTTCTCCCGCATCGATTCAATGTTTCTCTTCAACTTTTCCTCTTCCTCTTTCCTAATTTCCTCCAATTCTGTCATTTCTATCTTCTCGTCCTGCGCTTTAATTAAAGGCATATACGTCAATATTCGAGCCATTATTTGCGCTGATTCTCCACATAAATCCTCTTTCTAAAAATGCAAAATAATTTTTATAAAATTAAAAAATTGAAACTGTAATTAACAAATTTCATTAAACTTTTATAATAATTTTTATAAAATTAAAAAATTGAAAGTGTAATTAACAAATTTCATTAAACTTTTATAATAATTTTTATAAAATTAAAATTTAACCATTGATTCAAGCTGCATAATCCTGTCTTTGAGTTCCTTTCGCTTCGTTTCAATGACTTCTTTTTTAATCTCGTCGTTTTTCGCCGTTTTCCATCGGATTTCTTCGGTCAGTTCATCGGTTCCTTTTTTCAGAATTTCTATCGCATTTTTCAAGGAGTAACATCGTTGTCTTATATCCTTGAATAGAAGATTATTTACTTTATATCTGTGTGGTTAAAATTCTGCTTAAACACTGTGTAATTTAACATTACCTCGCATCTATTTTGCAAACTTTGGTGGTGGTCGTAATCGGGATCCATCTTTGCTTCCCGCGCAAAGTCAAAAACAGATTATGACGTCATAGGATCCGAGAGTGATCCAATATCAAAACAGCGATTATTAAAATTTAAAAAATGTTAAGTAGGAAATAAAGTGTAGAAATTTTAGTTATTATTGCATTTTTCAAATATTTTTCAATAAAAATACTTTCTGTATAAAGAATCTTAACTCTAAAATAGCAAAGTCAAAAACAGATTATGACGTCATAGGATCCAAGAGTGATCCAAGAGCAAAACAGCGATTATTAAAATTTAAAAAATGTCAAGTAGGAAATAAAGTGTAGAAATTTTAATTATTATTGCCTTTTTCAACTATTTTTTAATAAAAATACTTTCTATATAAAGAATCTTAACTCTTAACTCTAAAAAATAACAATTACGGAGTCGGACAGATTTTAGTCATGACGTCATCCAGCCAAAATTTCCACAAAATGGCGACCAAAAACTCAATAAAACCCACAAATAAATAAACAAACAAACCAAAAAATAATATCAAGCTCTTTATTCAATATTTAGCAACAATTCCAACCAACTAAATCATTTTTTACTATCAGTGCTTGATTTCGACTCGCGCAGCGACGCAGACCTCTTTCGTTTCAACGCCTCAGCTCTCTTCTCCTTCGTCTCCTTCGCTCTCTGGGCCAACAACTTGGCATAATCAGCCGCTTCCTCCTTCCTCTTAGTCACACGCTTCTTCTTCAACGCCAAACGATGCCTTTTACGTTGCAAAACAGCCGGCGTCACCAATCTCTGGATCTTCGGCGCTGCAAATCGCTGTTTCTTACCTTAAAAAACAACAACAAATTAATTACAAACTTCAAAAAACTTTAAAAACCTTTACCTTCTTTAAGTGGCAATGGTTTCTTCACCACATACTGCCTCACATCATCCTCTTTACTCAAATTAAACAACTTCCTAATTTTACTCGCACGTTTCGGTCCCAAACGACGAGGAACGGTCGTATCGGTCAAACCGGGGATTTCTTGTTCCCCTTTCTTCACAATAACCAAACTCAAAACACTCAAATTCGCATCAACGATGCAGCCACGAACTGATTTACGTTTCCTCTCCCCCGATCTGCGCGGTCGGTAGCACGAGTGACCCTTAGATAGCAACAGACGCACTCTTCCCGCCGTCATGACCCCCTGTTTCATGGGGAATCCTTGTTTGTCGTTTCCACCCGAAATTCGAAACATGTAACCCTAAAAAAAAAAAAAAATTTTAATTAAAATTTATATAAAAAAAAAAAAAAAAAATTTTTTTTATTAATTTTTATTTTTTTTTGATTTTTTATTTAAATTTCAATTTTACCTTCCATTCTTCGCCCAAAGCGTCTGCTTCGACTTCTGCGCTCATTCGTTTGTCGAAAAAGGGGCGAAGTTTCTTTTCTTCATCGACTTCGATCAGTTTTTGGCATCCGGTTGCCGGGAATGAAATGTTAAGCTGGAAAAGGCATCGTGGTTTAAGTTGTTAAATTTGCATCATCCGGTGATTTTATTAGGGATTATTAAAGGTTAGATGTTTAAGTTTGTGTTTGTGATACTCGTTTTTTGATAAATGTAACTAAAACTT
This sequence comes from Geophilus truncorum, assembly GCA_034695745.1. Lineage (NCBI taxonomy): Eukaryota > Metazoa > Arthropoda > Chilopoda > Geophilomorpha > Geophilidae > Geophilus > Geophilus truncorum. The sequence goes on along the minus strand of JAQFZP010003414.1, from coordinate 965 downwards.
GGATGGATGTTGATAAATACCTTCATGTTCGCTGCTTTTCCACCGCTTCCAGGCTTCCATCGTGTTGGCCTGACAATTAGAGATAAACCGGAAGTTCATACGTTCGTCCAGGAATGATCACGTGATTGCAAAATTGCAGTGGCATGATTACGCGATCAACGTTTTCTCCTCCCAAAAAAATAATTAGTGTGTAGAGAAGTAATTGATGTTTAATCAGTTTTAAAATTTTTATTTTATTTTTATATATAAAAAAAAAGTGAATAAACAAAATCAGGATAAATTACAATTTTTATTTTACTGTTCCATTAACATATCGACGCTAGGTGTCGCTGCTTTCACGGGTTCATCTTCCGGTTTCGGTTCAGGAGGGGGAATTTGGACGAAAATCGTATCCTTTGCTCCGAACGGAATAATGCCTAAAATATACAGGAAAAAAAATTTAAATATTTCTTGTTTCATATTCTCCATTATCGTACCTGGAGAAATAAATCCAGCTTTACGAACACATCGTCGTGCTCGACAAGGGTTGCACAATTCCAGGCCTTTCATGGTACACTCGCAGGGCGTTGCTAGAGTTCTATTCATGGTCTTGAAATCTGTTTCTAGATCTTCGAAAAACTTCTAAAAAAAAAATAATAACAATAATAAAAAAATTAATATAATCTTAACAAATTTATACATGCTTATTGACATACCTTGCAACTTGAACACGAAGGGACTGTAAAACCCTTAATTCGTTTCCTTCTTTTGCACACAGCGCAAAGGGCACAGAATAATACAGAAGCGACACTCGGCAAAAATCGCTCACAAAGTTTTTGCAATGCATTGTGGGCTTGAACAGCAGCGCCACTCAGCAGTCGGGGTCAACACTACCACACCAAACAAGCGTTTATTTTGATTTTTACTCGTTAATTCGAAAATTTCACACTATAAGTGTAGGTGTTAATGTGTAAACGAGGGAGATA
>JAQFZP010003413.1:0-10333 GCA_034695745.1 Geophilus truncorum | reverse complement strand
CTCACTTTTGCACGACCGGTCTGAAATTACGCAATTAAGAGGGTGGTGTTTAGTCTCGTGTTTACAATATGAGTTTCGTTATCAATTTGTTCTGAATGGCAACCTCAACCTCAACCTCAAGCTCACGCTCAACTTCGACAAACAAAAATGTGAAACACAAGCCGTGAGATGAAATTTTTTTAAAAAAATTATTCTTATTTTATTTCATTTCATTTAATTTGATATCGACTAGCAGCGATCTAAAAGTAGTGATAGTGGGCGAGAAAAGCGTAGGCAAAACATGCCTGCTTCGACGATACTTGGACAGGAAATTTATCGAATCGTCGAGCGTGAGCACTTGACTTGTTATGACATGACTCACTTGCCAACTCGGTTTATTATTCTTATTCTTATTCTTATTCTTATTTAGACGCTGGGTGCTTCATTTTTGCTCAAATTGTGGCATTCTCACAGCATAGCCATCTGGGTAACGTATCGTAAACTCGAATAAAAATTATTTTCTTCTACAGTACCGGTACGGTAATATTTTTAGGACACAGCGGGAGAAGAACGATTTGCCGGTTTGAGTTCGTTTTATTGCAGAGGCGCAGGAGCGGCGATTTTGGCTTTCGATCCCACCAACGAAAATTCTTTCGATGCCCTTAAGTGAGTTAGAGCGATTATTGTCTTAGGTACGGTACCATAATAATCCTTATCGATCGAAATCCATCGAATCTAATTTACAGACAACGTTTCGTGCCGCTTTTAGATGCGGCCCAAGAAGATTGTCTCAAAGTAGTGGTAGCAACAAAATTCGACAAACTCGTGGATTCCAAGTCTAGAAAAGTATTAAATTATATTACTCGTAAGATCTGACAAAATACGTTAAAAGAAATTATGTACGGTACGAAATTGTACATACCTATCTATATCGGCGTCGTGCCATCCATCATTTTCTAGGTGTCGAACAAAGCCGGCATTGCTTTAGCTCGTTCGCTCAACCCCACGCTGAGCGACTACGACGACGACGACGACGTAGCGTACTTCGAGACATCCAGTCTCACAGGCTCGAACGTGGACGAGACTTTCGAATTTATTTTCAGTCAAGTTTTGAACGACCAAAACCGACGTGGTTTAAATCACCTTAACGACACATTAATATTGAGTCAAAAAAGTTACGCTAATAACAAAGTGCGTTCCAATATAGTCGCATGTTGTTCCCGATGACGCGATCGATAAACTTTGGTAATTAAACTAATTTTGTAAAAATAAATTCATTTAATACATGTACATGACATTTATAAAACGAATACTCGCCACTCGGTTCGGTCTGTCGTCTGTGGTCCGGTCTGATCGGTCTGATCGGTCGTGCATCGTGCTCAAGATAACTCGTCATTTGTCTATGACGTCATTCAGCCTTAGGTCTCCGTCCCTCATCGTTATTATCTGTGGAGAATTTTTTTTTTTTTGTTTTTCTGGCGCCAATGGATGAAAACGGTGGCACTTTTGTTCGCGAGATCGTCTTGAGATCGAACTTTATTTTAAGAATTCATCAAAGTGCAGTCGGCGACGTCGGTTGCGTGGTATGGGACGCGGCGTTAGTTTTAATCAAATTTCTCGAAATGGAGGAATTCTTCAATAACAACGGTACTCACGTTATGGAAAATCGTAACGTGCTAGAACTGGGTGCTGGCACCGGTGCAGTCGGTCTAGCAGCATCAGTTTTCGGGTACAAAACATTTTTACTCGCCGAATAGAATAACAACACTACCGTACGGTACCGTATTGCAGAGCAGAAGTTACACTGACCGATCTGGCAGATCACATTCCTCTCATGTGCAAAAACATCGATGCTAACAGATCGATATGCAAAGGAGCCGTCAAAGCGACCGTACTTAAATGGGGACAGAATATCGAATTGTTTACTAAGCCCTACTCGTACATTTTGTGCGCCGACTGCATTTATTACGATCAGGTAACAAAAAAAAACAAAAAAAAAAATAACAAAAAATAAAAATTTACCATATTTAACGTTACGGTACTTAACAGTCTCTAGAACCTCTAATTAAGTCCGTTAACGATTTGAGTACTGCAGACACCACCATATTATTCAGTTACGAAGAACGAGCGGACAAAAGTGAATTGCATTCTCAATTTAATAAAGTGAGTTGAAATTTTTAATGACATTTTGTTGATGAATTTTTATATATATATATTTTTTTTTAATTAGTTAATTGGAAAAACTTTTCTCGTAGAAAGAATTGCGAGAGAACGAATGCATCCTCAATTCTGCAGTCCAGATTTACACATTCTAAAATTAACTAAACGGTTATAGAAAAGACCGTTTATTTTGTAAATTTTTGGTACAAATTCAAAACTTTTCGCATAGTATAAAATTGTACTGACTAGACAAATAAAATAAATTTGAAATGAAAAAATGTGATAAATTGTTTACATGTCCAGCTTAAATTTGAGTGCCGTGGCTCCTTTCGAATGAAACGTTCCTTGCCAAACTTGGCCGTATGCATCCGTAAATTGACTCTGGCCTTCGACTCTGGGTTGAAATAAAAAAACAAAAATAAAAATTTATTTTTTTTTAAAACTTTAATTTATAAATACTTATTGTCCACAAATTTCCCTTCGTAATAGGATCCGTCAGGGAAAATGTATTTGCCCCAACCAAAGTATTTATTTGCTGCGAATTGACCTTCGTAAATGGCACCGGACGGATGTGTCAATTTTCCCTGTCCGTGCATTTTGTCTTTGCTCCATTCTCCTTGATACCGTAATCCATCTACACCGGCGAAAATGCCAGTGCCGTGTCGCTCCACTGTACCGGTACCGGTACCCCCGTTTTCGTTCACCCAAAAGTCTCCTTCTGCAAAAAAAAAATAAAAATATAATTATTAAAAAGCAAGTACCGGCCGGTACCGGTACCGGTATATATTTTTTATTTATCCCTTACCATAAGTGTCACCGTTTGGGAAAATAAACACTCCCTTTTTCATAGTAACTATTTCTTTTGAGCTGCTCTCTTGCTTCTCATTCATGTTGGTCGTCCATTTTGCCAGCTGCAGGCTGCAGCTGATCACCGATGTTATGGATGTTATGTTGCCATCCGCCGATTCGTACCATTCGACGTTGCAATTCCCGCCAAATCAATTAAAAATAAAGCGCGGTTAATAAATTTAAAATATAAAAAATATTCCATTGGGTAAAATTTTATCAATTTTTACCCCAATCGTATTGCCTTGTTAGTTGCATAACTAAAAATATACACAATATAAAATGCGAAACTAGCGACAAAATGCGCCGCTAGGTGCAAACGGGAGCAGACGGTGAGACTTTGGAGTCCCGAAACGGGCAAGTTAAAATTTAAGTTAAAAAATTATCACAATGTTGAGAAGTATTTTCATGCCGAAAAACGGTGTATGTAGAACAGTAACAAAATTAGTAGATTTACCAAAACGCGTTTCTTTTTTGCCGATCCGTTACAAATCGCTATCGCTATGCAATAATAGGTATACGTAACCTACTGGTACCGTATCTGTATATTTTTGATGCTCTAATTAAAATGTTTCACAACGCAGGGTCAGAGTTCACTGCCAACATCGCATTGTACAAATCGAGGTCACCAAATTGAGAAGATTATACTGCTCAGGTAAATAAGAGAAGGAAGGGAAGGGGGTAACTTACGGTAGGTACGGTAGCATGTACATTTTGTTTTTTTTTACAGATGCTAATTTACCCGCACACAAGAAAGTGCCATTGCCGGCTTTGTCTCCCACGATGGAGACGGGAACAATCGTGTCGTGGGAGAAAAAAGAAGGCGACAAACTGAACGAAGGCGATCTTTTGGCCGAAATAGAAACCGACAAAGCAACCATGGGCTTCGAGACCCCCGACGAGGGCTATTTAGCAAAAATCGTGCTTCCAGCGGGATCGAAAAATGTTCCCATTGGAAAAGTAATCAACCAAACAAAACAAAACAAAAATTATTTAATTAATTGCTCATTTATATACCGTACGTAGTTGGTGTGCATTATAGTAGAAAACGAAAGCGACGTGATCGCCTTCAAAAATTACGTAGCTAAAAATGGAGCTGCCATCGCATCTTCTGCTCCCGCCGGTGCTCCACCTCCCCCTGCAAAACCCGCTGCATCGGCAACCCCCACCTCGGGTACGGGTACGGATGCGGGAACGTAAAACATAAAACTTGTCATTATCGGGCATCTCGCAAACACATTTCGAGTGTAGAGACAGATAACCTGATAACGACAAAGTCAAAACAAACTTAAGCAATCGAGGAAATAAAAATGATCACATTTTTTTAGGTTTACCGTCCCACAAACGAGTTCCGTTGCCCGCTTTATCTCCAACCATGGAAGTGGGAACCATCGTGTCGTGGGAAAAGAAAGAAGGCGACAAACTGAACGAGGGAGATCTGATGGCCGAAATCGAGACCGACAAGGCCACCATGGGTTTCGAGACCCCGGACGAAGGGTATTTGGCTAAAATTATACTGCCAGCCGGATCGAAAAACGTTCCGATCGGAAAAGTAATTAACAGCAACAACAACAAAGTGCAAAAATTAATTGATTTATTTCTTTTTCCTTACTTCCCAAGTTGTTGTGTATCATAGTGGAAAACGAAGCCGATATAGCCGCATTTAAAAATTTCGTAGACGACGGAGCGTCGGCGGCAGCAGCAGCTCCCGTAGCCCGCGCACCTGCTGCAGCCGCACCCGCGATCCCGAGAGGGGCTCCGGCAGCCGCACCTAGAGGAATGCAACCCTTGCCGACTGGCGGACGAATAATCGCGAGTCCGCTCGCCAAAAAAATGGCGGCAGAAAAAGGAATTGATTTGAGCGTAAGATGTTATCCCGGAATTGAAGCGAGGTTTTTATTCTTAAATCGAGTCTGTAGGCCGTAGGGGGTACGGGACCCGGAGGACGAATCGTCGCCAAGGACGTGGAAATGGGCCGTCCAGCTGCACCCGCCGTGGCAGCCATCGGAGTCGGTGCACCAGCCGCGGCTTCGACCGCCGCTCCGGTCGGATTCGGCGCACCGCAAGCTGCTAGATTCACGGACGTTCAAGTGTCCAACATCAGACAAGTGATTGCGCGTCGACTTCTGGAATCGAAGCAAAGGGTCCCTCATTATTACCTGTCGGTAGACGTAAAGATGGACGGATGCCTTAAGTGAGATTCGCCACTCACGTATTTTTTTTTTACGCCTCGAAAAACTAACCTGATGATTTAGGTTGCGCGAAGAAATGAACAAAATGCTGGCCAAGGAGGACGTAAAGCTATCGGTCAACGACTTCATCATTAAAGCGGCGGCGCAGGCGTGTCGCAAAGTTCCCGAAGCCAATTCTTCGTGGATGGAAACGTTCATTCGACAGTTCGAAGGCGTGGACTTGAGCGTGGCCGTCAGCACTCCGAACGGCCTCATCACACCCATCGTGTTCGGAGCCGACCAAAAGGCATTAAACGCATTAGACTAAAACAATAACAAACTCGACGAACAAAAAATGTATAATTTCGTTTCAGGGATTGGTTACCATCAGTCGAGACATCAAATCGCTGTCTGCTAAAGCGAGAGAAGGCAAATTGCAACCTCACGAATTTCAGGTATAATCAATTTTTTATATACGGTACCGGGATATATATAATTTTTTTTTTTTTTTTTTTTCCTAGGGTGGAACTTTTACAATTTCTAATTTAGGAATGTACGGCATAAAAAATTTTAGTGCGATTATCAATCCACCGCAAGCTTGCATTTTAGCCGTGGGTACCACGGAAAAATTGCTCACGCCGGATGCCAAAGACGAGCGCGGGTAAATTTCGTTTTCTTTTCGATCGATCGATCGATTAATTCATTCATTTAAATTTTGTCTTTACCGTAGCTATAAAGTTTGGTCGGTGATGAGTGTGACTTTGAGTTGCGACCATAGAGTAGTTGACGGTGCCGTCGGGGCTCAATGGCTGTCGGCTTTCAAACAGAACCTCGAGAAACCCAGTAACATGCTACTGCTCTGATGATGGCCGTCGGTTCGTTTCGTTTCGTTTCGGATGGTATGGTGCAAAGTCAGTCACACCACCCCTTCCCTAGACTAACCTCGACTGATACGACCGAACTGAAACTGTTTAAATTGACTGTACATATAAGGGAAAGCGAAAAAAAATTAACCATGTAAATCTAATTTAGGTCATGAAATTAAATGTGATGTTTATTGAAAAGCCGAGAAGGATTCACACGCGTGTTGAACGGATCTTAATTGACGTCGTTCAAACTGTTGGCCACCAACACGAGAATTTCTTCGGTTCGCAGACGCCAATTTCGAATGTCTTTGGAAACGGCGCACCATTTCTCTCCGTGATGCGGTTCGGCGATCAGACATCTTCGTTTCACCTCTTCTTGTTGATCCTGATAGAAATTTAACAAATTTAAACTACTGAATAGAAATGAAATTCTACTTTTTCGCGGTCACCTCGGTGCCGTGCAGCAGCTCGAACTTGTAGAAATACGCCCAAGCGTCTCCCAGATCCGGATCTATCTTTAGAGTTCTGTTGAACCATTCTCTGCATTTGTTGAGTTTGTGCTCCGTCCAAAATAATCTGCAAAAGTAAAAATAAAAAAATGTTGTCGATTAGGAATAACTGACAACTGACTCACTTGGACACCGCCAACAGAACGTGCGGATCGTGTTCGCAGCGCTTGAGCGCGTCGACGCTTTTCGTTTTTCTTTGAGGTCGATTTTCCATGAAAATCGCCTCGGCCCACAAGATGCCGGCATTCGGACAGTCTTGCATCGCTTTGGCGATCAAAGTGCGCGCTATTTCCTTGTATCCCGCACGAAATTCGATGCGAATCGCCTCGAGCCATAGTTCGGGGGTCTGGGGATTGCGGAGCCGCGCTTTCTCGATCACCGAGCGCGCTTTGATTTGCTGACCGCACTTCTCTTCCAAGTTGGCTAAAAGTTTCCACAAATGAATCGACGTCGGGCATTTTTTTAACTGCAAAAAAACAATAATAACCCTCGTTAACAAATCTTATCACAAATTAATATTTTACCCCTTCCATGTACGCTTCCCGAGCGTCTTCTAATTTATTAATTTGTTCGTAGATTTGACCACGCATCAACCATAACTAAAATAAATAAAATAAAACCGGAATTAAATTAAATAAAATTTGACTTGGATTCGATGAAAATACCTTAGGGAAATCGGAATACAATTCGGCCGCTTCGCTTAACAATTCCAACGCTTGGTCAATTTCGTCGAGAGCCCACTCGAGTTTAACTGACTTCATCATGACCCTGGGCGTCGGAGCACTTCCTCGAGCCCGAGCTAACAAACGACGAGCGCGTTCGAATTCGTTATTTTCGCTTTCTAATTTGACGGCGGCCAACCAAATTTCTTCGCTGTTTGGATTCGCCTGAAAAGCGAGCGCCAAGATGCTTCGTGCCGCTGGAACGTCTCCCTGAATGGTAAAAATAAAAATACAGTACAATATCATACCGTAATCAAGTGATACCTGATACCGCAGCGAAACTCACCGCCAGCCACTTGGATTTGGCTCCCATGAGCCACAGCACTTCCGCTTTGGGACAATGATTGACGGCTCGCTGAAGGAGCGTCTCTAGAGATTCGCGAGTGCCGTGGTTTTTTTCGAAATACGCCGCTCTCAACCAGATGGATTTTTTGCTGGGAAACACGGCGAGTGAGTGAGCGTATATGGCTCTGGCGCATTCGTAGGTGCCTTGCGTCGCGCACTAAAAACCACAATTAACTTACGATACTGTATTAATACCTAAGACAAAGTTACAAGTTACCGCTTCGGCATCTTCCATCCACGTGTGTTTCCGGTCTTCGTCTTCGACTCCAACTCCGATCACGGTCCTGATGATCGCTTGACACGTCAGCACCGAATCGGCCTTTTCGCATTCGATGGCACCTTTTATCCACTGTTCTCGATTGATTTCCACCATGTTGGCGCGCAAAGATGCGATGGCTGATTTTGAAATTTAATAAATAAATAAATAAATAAATAAAAATTAATTTACGTTGGCATTACAGTACAGTACAGTACCTCTTTCTATGATTCTGTCGACCATGTGAGCGTTGCCGTGCGCTTCTTCTAATTTTGCAGCTGTGATCCAAATTTGTCTGTCCGTCGGAATGTTTTCGCGCGCTTTATTCAAAACCTGAATAACGAATCAATTTTTAATTTATTTGGTTCGCGGAACGGAAACTCGTTAGAACGAACGAATGGTCAAGTTACTTTTCTGGCATTTTCGTAAGTCTCCAACCTGGCCAAAGCGAGCCACAACTCGACGCTCGTCGGACAGCATTCTACCGCCCGACTGAGAAGAATGCGAGCGTCTTCGGGTTCTTCCAACTCGACCGCCGCCTTCCACAGTCTCACGGAATTGGGTATTTGTTCTAACGCCTACACGAATTACGATGATAAGTAAGTAAATAAATAAATAAATAAATAAAATAAATAAAACATTTCACAATTTTATTTGATTTTACTTTGCGGTAAACTCTGCGCTTCGCTTTCATTTCGGTTTCTAAATCGGCCGCTTTGATCCAAATTCGCACCGAATTTTGCAGATGTCGGGCCGCTTGAGCTATCACTGCTTTGGCAGTGTCTCCCGGCTGAAAACAATTCAAATTACGGTAAATACCTAAAATTATAACAACAAGAAATTCAAAATCTATCTATATATGTAGTACTGTATACCTGCAACCGGGCGGCTTCTAACCAAACGTCTTCTGATTTAGGACAAACTTCGCATCCTTTCATAATCAGATTTCGTGCAGTTTGTATTTTCCCCACCACTTCTTCGAGACGAGCCGAAGCGATCCAAGCTGTTAAAATTCATACCAAAATTAGAAAAACTGAATGAACGAATCAATCAATGAAATTATTTATTTTTTAGTTACCAGGAGCGTGATTCGGATTAGTTTCTCTAACCGATTTCAAGAGCAATCGAGCCTTTTTGATGTCGCTGATGTCACCGCCGTGCGTCGGAATCATCGATTGCAAATCGGTGAGATAACCTTTCGGATCGACGACGGTTTGCCCCGACACCGAATCCGACACTTGATTCAATTTGATGTCCATCAAAGTGTTTCTCGCTTGTCCGATTTTACGAAGATCCAAGTCGCCGCTCGGAGTCAACATGCCGGGAGTGGCAAATCCCGAAGATACACTTCCGGGAAAAGGAGTGCTCAAACCGCCAAACTGCTGCAACTGTGGATCCAGAGCAGAAACTGTCTCCGAACCCATGGCCGCTTTGGCCAGAAAACTGTCCGGCATCGGTGTAAATCTAACAACAAAAAAGAAAGATGATTCCATTATTAATACGAGTGACGAGTGATAATAATTCCGGGCTTCTAATTTTACTTCTCCGATCGCGGATTGCGTTGTTTTTTCGTCCTCGCGTCTCCAACTTCGGGCACGTTTTTCCAATCATCTTCCGTCACTTCGGACAATTTTCTCTACAACATTTTAAATTAAAAATTTATTCTAAATCGTAGCATAGTACCGTACCGTACTGTGACTGTGCCTACCTTCAAATCGGAAAATTGTTGCTGTATCTTGGGCCGCTCTTGTCGATACTTCTCGAGCTCTTTTTTAAGACGCATTTCTCTGTATTCTTTTCGTTTTTCGTCCATCCGTTTGTCGATCGCCTCGTAAATAGCGTCGGCTTCTTCGTCGTCCTTATCGTAAGGATCTTTACTAAAAAGACTACCGCCATAACCTGCAAACTAAAATCACACTCTCGTTCGTTCAATTTAAGTTGCCTGCGACTGCGATTAATTTCAACACACCTCGTCGTAATTCGAATCGTTTAAATCTTCGTCGTCGTCTTCTTCTTCTTTTTGGTCTTGCTGCTTTTTCCTTTTGCTCGGAGGCGCGTGACGGTCATCTCTACAAAATACGATTCATACGGTTCGGTAATTTGTTTTTTAACACTCGCAAAATTCCCTCCATTTCCTTACGAAACGTCGTTGGCATCTCGAGCCGGTCCGATATCCGATCGCGTAGTAAACCCAGTAGCGCTGCAAAAAACATTACGCGTTAGATAAGTAATAAGTAATACAGTAAGTATGATGTAATGATTTACCCTCGTCCAACTCCTGCTACGTATCCGAGCGGCGCAGGTACGCCAATAAAGTGTTTTTTCTTTTTGTTTACGAGCGTCGACGAAGTAACCACCGACATGTTTGTAAAGTCTGATGCTCGATAATGTCACGTGACCAATTGGTGACCGGGATAATACGACCGATCAACATCACTAAAAATATTTATTGCGTTTAAATTTTGACAAATAGATGGCG
>JAQFZP010003412.1:0-10339 GCA_034695745.1 Geophilus truncorum | reverse complement strand
AAGTATTAATATCGAGATTTCGATAAAATTGCATTAAAAGCGTCAAACTGTATTCACAACTAGACTAGAAAAATATTATCATGCTAAATCTCTCGATGTGAACTGTCGCTTATCACGTGTATCTGTTCTAAACTCCATACTTCGGGTGGTATTCGACTGATAAAGTTGAGTCATGTTGACTCACATACAAAATTATTCAGATATACGAAGAATTTAGTTTTATTTTGGTAAGTACATTATTCTCAAATCATCCCTTCGTTCTCATCAACTAATAATTTCACGGTTTTAGTTCTTTTTTTCCCCCATTTTGTACACAAATCGGGTAAACAAGTTCAAGAGGAAATCGGTATGAATCACTTCCTCTCCTTATTTATTTCCTAAGTTTATTTATTTAGCAGGTTATTCATGTGTAAATTTATACGTATTTGATTTATTTCAGTTTTTTTCTAGACTTTTACAAATTTAAAATGTGGAAGGCACAAACCGGACATACAATACCACAAAATACAAACAATGCTGGTGACGATGACTGGGAAACTGATCCTGACTTTATTAATGATGTAACAGAGGAAGAGCAAAGATGGGGGTCTAAGACGATCGAAGGATCAGGACGATTGCTTGGAAGCATAGAGTAATTGAAATTAGAATTACCGTACTTTAATTAACGGAACTAAAAATCTGATGTACCGGTATTAATCTGTGCGTACGAATTTTTAGTTTCAAGCAACTGCGTGAGGATGTTACGGAAAGTGATGCCCGCTCTAAACAACGGGAAATGGAATGTGGTCCCAAAGCTAGTTACGGCTACGGGGGCAAATTTGGCGTCGAGAATGATAGGATGGACAAGGTAAAATTTTATTTTGTGAATGAAAGGCTTAAAGTTGTATGTAATTGCTTTTCGTTCTTACAGTCTGCCTTAGGTCACGATCATATTGAAAAAGTTGAAAAACACGCTTCGCAGAAAGATTATGCTTCTGGATTTGGGGGAAAATTCGGTGTTCAGTCAGATAGACAGGATAAGGTTGGCTAAATATATATACCGGTATATTTTTTTCTATAGGTGTTAATTTTTCTGTGTATTTTATTATTATTTTATAGTCTGCTGTTGGGTTCGATTACAAAGAAAAGGTTGACAAGCACGAATCCCAGAAGGATTACTCCACTGGTTTCGGTGGAAAATTTGGCGTGCAGAAAGATCGCATCGACAAATCAGCTGTTGGTTGGGATTATCAGAATAAACTGGAAAAACACGAATCCCAGAAAGGTATACTGATCATAACTTTTCAAATTATTTGAAAATCCGAAATGGCTATCGTACTGCTTTAAAATTTATATTTTTGAAATTTTATTTCGAGAATATCTTAATAACTCAGTGTAATACTAAACATGATTTAGATTACGCAAAGGGTTTCGGAGGTAAACATGGTATCCAAACGGACCGTGTTGATCGATGTGCGTTTGGTTGGGATCACAAAGAAAAGATGGACAAGCATTGTTCGCAGATCGGTGAGTCCACCGGTGGAATTGGTATTGCGAAAACTAACACCTGGTGGATGGAGTGTAGAATAACACACAACAACTTCGAATTTCACATTGTTTTTAATCTAATATACAATAACGACTAAATTTAATCGTGCTCCTTTGGTGTCCTCCTTTTCATCGTTAACAATTAAATTCAAATTTATTGACATTTTAAATTGATTTTACAGACTACAATACTGGATTTGGTGGGAAATTTGGAGTCCAGTCGGACAGAATAGACAAGTCAGCTATGGGCTGGGATTATAAGGAGAATTTAGCAAAGCACGAATCCCAAACAGGTGAAACAGTGAAATATTGTATTATTAAATCAGTTTTACTGTAATTAAACGATTTTTTTTGTGTTCGAAAGATCATTCCGTCGGTTTTGGTGGTAAGTTTGGAGTGCAGCGTGATAGACAAGATTTATCAGCTGGAGGATGGGACGAGGTTAACAAAGTCGAGCAACATCCATCGCAGGTCGACATGAAGAAAGGATTTGGTGGGAAGTTTGGTGTTGAATCTGAAAGAGTAGATAAAGTAAATTTCATCATTTATTTATTTGTTTACAATAGGGTGTTTATGTGATTTTTTTTATTTATTTTATTTTATTTTATTTTATTTTATTTTATTTTATTTTATTTTATTTTATTTTTTTAGTCGGCTTATTCGTATAGCGAAGTCGAGAAGCCGCGATCAACTTACGAAAAAGTAAAGCCGGATGTTGGTAAATTGCAGAATGTCATTAATCTTGAAGTCTGATTTGACGTTTTTGATTTTAGTTTCAGACAAAACGAAGAGTTTACGAAACAAATTCGAAAACATGGCATCAGCTGCCGAAGAGGAGTCGCGAACACGAGCAGAGGATGAGAGGAAACTTCGCATTGCCAGGGAAAAGAGGGAAAAGGAAGAAGAAAAAAAGAAAGAAGAGGAGAGACAGAAAAAACTGAAAGTTGAAAAAGAAGAAAAAGAAGTTAAAACGAATTCCGAACCAACGTCAATATCAACGCCTGCACCTACCCCTGAACTTGCACCCGCAAGGCAATGTCAACAAGCGCTACAAAATCATCTTCCACAACCGGCTGCTCGTACTCGTTTAGCAGCTGAAGCTGCTGATGTATGCAGTTTTTTCTTTTCATTATTATTATTATTATTATTATTATTATTATTAAGTTTAATCATTAAATGTCATAAAATTTGATACTTTATTTAGGATTTCGAAGAAGGGGTGTACGATTCCAAAAAGTTCGAAATTCCTTACCTTGTCAATTCACAGACCACTCGACCAATTGACGATTTCGTACTTTCCTCACAGGAATCACTCGCACTTACGGACGTCAATTCAGGTAATTATAACTTAATCTTTTTATCTTTTTTCTTTGGTAAATAATTCCATTTAAAAAAAAAAAAATGTTTATATAGAAGAAAGTGTGATCAGCAGTGAAGTTTATTATGAACCATCAGATGAACCCTCGGGAATATCAGCATTTGCTTTGTACGATTTTCAGGCAACTGCTGATGATGAAATTTCATTTGATCCGGATGACATAATAGCCAACATTGAAATGGTAAGTAATTGTTTTGTTTGATCTGTATTGTTTACTTTATTTTTAAATTACTTAGATCGATGAAGGCTGGTGGCGTGGCGAATGCAACGGGCGAGTCGGACTATTTCCAGCTAATTACGTTCAACTATGCGATGTAAGCGAGTAATGAAATAAGTTTCTTAAACTGTTTCAATTCACCAATCATTTTTTTCTTTCTTATACGTTTTTTGTTTTAATTTTTGAACAAATCAACTGGAATTGGTGCTATTATCTTAATTTAAATTTTAATCAATCCAGTAAAAATCAATATAATTGGATACCTTAACGTTTTAAAAAAGAAAAAAAATTCATACAACTTTATTTACAACGTAATGTTTAATTTTTATCTTATTGCTACCATTCATTAACAGTGAAATTTGTTTGTAACTATTGATTGACATCAAGTTTTTTGTGACTTCCATGTAACTATTAAAGGGATGAAAAAATAAAAAACAGTACCGTAATTGCTTAATTTTGCTTTAATGCTTGACAGTGCTTACATTAAAAATTCATAATAAATTTAGTAATAGATAAATATTAAATTTCGTGCATTTTTATTGAAGTATACACAAAAAAATAACAAAAAATTGTATTTCCAAATATTTCCGACTGGAAAATGGTCAATTATGATTGACAATAATTTTAAGTTTTTCAGTGATTAACTGTTCGGAACGGCATCGTCGTCATCGAAATCGACACCGTTTCCATTATTCATGTGCTGAAAAATATTTTTGAAATTATTAACTTACAAAATAGTAAAGATTTACTCTCTTTTTTACCTCTAATTCCTCTAAAATCTCGTCTGTGAAATCGGACGGATTTTTCTTGTACTTGATGGCGGCTTTGATTGAATCTTTGAATAACTAAAAAAGAAATTAAAAAAAAAAAAAAAAAAAAAATAGCAGTAAGTTATTTACTCGTACCGTACCTTGACCACATTCGTTCCATCAGAGGCAGATACAAAATAAAAAGGCAGATTTTGTTTTTTCGAAAAATTGAATCCTTTTTGCGTGACCTTGTAATCAACTGCGTGAAAAATGAAAATAAATAATTAGATCCAAGAGCCAAAAATTATTTATAAGTGCAAAGTGGAAGAAAATCAATAGAAATTGCATAGATTTATTTTTAACCCTTGACATTTTACCATCAATTTTATTGGCCACACAAAAACAAGGAATTTCAGGACGGAACTCGCGCAGCTCTTTGTACCAAGTTGCCAAATTTTTGTATGTTACTTTCCTCGTCGTGTCAAACACCTGTGTAAATACATTCAATAACTCATTCATGCTTTTCAACTTATTTGAATTTACCTACCAAAATACAAGCATGTGCCTGATGATAATACGACGCGTGCATGCTGTTAAACCGCTCTTGACCAGCTGTGTCCCAAAAGTCTGTAACATCAAGAGGTAATTAGCATAAATAAAATATTAACATTTTGCGCATTTTAAATTTTTACCAACTAAAACTTCATCGTCGTCCACTTTAGTTTTGTACTGGAAGAGGGTCAAAGCATACGTTGACAATTGCTGTGTTTTGCTATTAATTAATTTTAAGAAAAATATGAAAAGATATTTATTTGAATTTTTAATTTTTTTAAAAGCGTAAAAGGATACTAATCATCTATTAAAAACCGCTCTACTAATCTGAAAATAGAAGCAAATAAATTGAATTAAAAAAAATCAATATATCGAAATAATGTGTTAAATGCAACAAGAGATATGAAATTTGGCGATTCGCGTAATAAATTGCATCTTACTAAATGGTCATTTACTCACTTCGATTTTCCTACTGCACTATCACCTAAGCAAATTACTTTAACTCGTAATTCACCACTTTTTCCGTTCAAGTCGTAGTCCGGCTGCTCTTCCATGCTCGCGAGAAATATTTATGGTTGTTATGACAACGAGAAATATTTTTCTGCTCTGCACTGTGCTGCCATCTATCGGCAAATCGAATAAATGGAATAATATGAAGTTGGAAGTTAGCTGACTTTTGATTTCAAGTTTTAATTTGTGCTTCTCTCTAGTGAGAGAAAAAACAATGAAAAACTCCCGGGATGACACGTGAGTTATCACATTTAATTCTGTAGTCGTCAAATAATGACGTTTTAGAAACCGGTTGATTAAACAAAAAAAGATGCGTATCGCGATGATCACTATTCCCACAATTCCTAGCAGGTGGTTGACTGTAAATATGGCGGTAGAAATAAGGTAAATTTGTTCTAGTTTAATAAAAAAAGTTTTACTGCTTGTTTATACGGGAATGATACGACGAAAATTTTCACAAATACGGTAAATTACTGAATGTATTGTCTTGGAAAGGCAAGTGCGAGTGACAGGTGTAATTTTTTAAGCTGAATTTACTACTTTTAGAAGTTGTGGGCCGATGTGTAGTTATAATGGACGTTATTTTGATGTTTCATACACGTGGTCTCACTTAATGACATTTTTTTTTAATTTGAATTTTTTTTTTTATATTAGGAATAAAGACAAAGAATTAATTTAGCGTGGACGTAGAAGCAGAGACAGTATTATGCATGCAACAACATCTGTGATTTCCCTGGGCGTCCACAATCAAAGTACCACAAGGTAATCAATTTAGAAAATATAAAATAAAAATAGCTTCTGTGAAATCAAGCAGGCAAAAATATTGAATTAAGGCTCCAGTAAATAAAGAATGATGAACTTCATACGTTGTTAAGCCAAAATGCGATTAAACTGATTAAAAATTTTTTTCTTGGAATAGAAATTAGTTTTTATAAATTCCTTATTTTTAAAAATATCATAAATCAACATTATAATGATATTTTTTTAAAAAATATTATTAGAATTTTAAAGTTTTTTTTAATAGGATATTCTACGTCATTTGATTGAAATTGAAATACTTTGCAAAGTTTTATGTGAATTAAAAAGTGTAGTACGCGATAGTAAAATATGAGTTCGAAATCAAATGTCAGTAGTAATTCATACAAAAGTGCATTCATCAAATCCAAAGAACTGTTTATTGTGAAATTTGAACGGCAAATAACTAGTCGTGGTGTAATTTATTTGTTATTGGGTTTTAATAAGTTTTGAGTAATTATTTTTCTGCTGGATGAACATTTTTAATACCTACAGCAATTTACTTGTTTACTTTTTTTATTATTATTTATTAAGGAAAAATGTAAAATTAATTCACTTCTGAAAAATAAGATTCAAATAGTAAACAAGTATCTAAACTTTGAGAAAATTGATTTTACGTAAGAGAAAAATAATTCCTGGGAAGATTTTACTTCGTGATTTATTTGTTTGTTTGTTTGTTATTTATTTATTTATTTATTTATTTATTTATTTATTTAATTAATTTAATTTTTTAATTTTAAAGGTCCATCCACATTCAATGTGTTCATTGTAATGGCAACCAACGACATCAATGCAGAATCGAGCGAAATCGAAGGTGATGTCTTTGATGGTGGTATTTTTAGTGTGCTTCCCGATCGATTT
The DNA here is from genome assembly GCA_034695745.1 of Geophilus truncorum. NCBI lineage: Eukaryota > Metazoa > Arthropoda > Chilopoda > Geophilomorpha > Geophilidae > Geophilus > Geophilus truncorum. Next base: position 3,750 of record JAQFZP010003412.1, on the reverse strand, counting down.
CTACAACTACCGCCTTCAAGAAACCGTCCTTCTTACCGGCAAGTTTGAAAAAAATATCACTCAGAGATGTTGCAAAATCTGTTGCATTTTTGTAAGTTTTTTTGATACATGTTGTGGCTTCGCCAGAATAAAATCCCGACTAAATTTCACGACAAACTATTGATTTATAAGAAATAGATTTTTTAGACGAGCCGTCAGTTCACTCAGATTAAAGCCAAGAATTGTTGCTAGACCAATGGAAGTTTTTACGACGGCATGAGAATTACGTAGAAAATTATTGATAATTTTTTGGTGATTTGAGTTGTAGCCCCCAACTAAAGTTGATTTCAGTTCCGGTCTTCAGTGGTTTGAAAACTATTGACAACTTGCAGTTGTCACGATTGACGTTCGAGATATGCCTCGAATTATTGTAACTGAGGGGAAAATTATTGCTGTAATGCCACTTTTTGTTGCTCGGCCAATCCCACTTGTGAATTATGATAGGTTTTTGTCGCCACGACACCACAATCAGGTGCTTGGCACAATGCAAGCATGCGGTAGTTCCTTCGGGTCGTAGCAACAATTCTTGGTATTATATTGGAATTTTTAATAATGCCACTTATTTTATTGTAACTGCGGAACTAGTGAAATTGGGTATCGATTTACTTAAGAGCTCAGTATTATTCATCAACTGAAAGATGATAGTAGATTTTTCTATAAAATTACAACTAAATCTATTAAGTAAAAGTTCAAATTCGTATACTTAGCATCATGAGTGAATCGTACCCGATGTGCACAACTGCTCGTGTAATAATAAATATCTGGTGGATCTAGAACATTGCAGCAGTATCAATTTGCAACATTTCTGCACGTATTTTGCTTCTTGTTTGTGTTGTATTAGTTATAGAGCCAGCCTTCCATGATAAATAACTAATACCCAGAATTAAGTTATACATTATTGAAGATTTAATTCCTCCGGTAAAAGCTCTATTCCATGTATAAACGAGGAAAAATAACAAACATTTTTGGGTAAATATTTGCATTTGCTTTAAAGTGCATTAATTAGCTCGTGTTGTTAGCAAACAGAATGGCGTTGCAAAATGCAGTTACAGTACTTATCCCCATCCCTTACTGTAAACTGAATCTAAAAATATAGAACATGTTGTCTGCACACAAATCAATCACCGCTTGATTGTTTCTAATTTAAACCCGTTAAGTAACGCGTATAACTCCATCCAACACAACTTACTTTTGTTATTACTGTGCAAAAAAGAAAAGGATTTCTCTGGATTGATGTGTGAGGGGCTAAATGGGTAAGCGGAATTAAACTTCAACTTGTTGTCACTTGACATTGATTCAACTCGAGTTTGCAGCGCAAAACTTGGGCTTTGGTCCAACAAACTTCTCGTTTTCAAAACCAAACTTAAAATAACTTGCGAATTCATTCGCGTAATGACGAAAACAAAATGCACAGTGTTGACGTAAATGCGCTCTGACTGGATACTTTTGCCCATAGGTTTTACTCGGCTCGAAATTATCGTCTGATAAAAGTGAGCTGCCGCAGTTTTATGATTTACCGTAAAATCTGCCGTAAATTGATTTAAACGCCGATTATCTCACCCGTTTGTTTTGCAAACCGGCTATTTATATTTCTGTCTTAAAGCTCTGTGACGGCCGTTATGTGGTCGAAGGAACTGTTAATTGCAAGGCAAACAGCAACCACATCGGGAAAAGCATTTGTTAAGAAATTTTATCCGAAAGTGGTGAAGACCATAGGAAAAGATGAGAAAAAGTAAGAACTTTTTTCTTTTTATTTTCTTACTTTAGAGCTGTAAGTTAATTTTCGTATTGAGTTGGAGGAAATTGAGTTAAAGGCTCATTTGAAATGTATTACCTGGTCTGGTACACAATTTAATTATTCATCGGCGTGTTTTCCATTTTTGACCCCATTAAATGCTCTTTCTCTGGAATGAGGAGGTCATCGTTTCCACCTGCCGTTGTCATAGTGACGATATTAATAAAGCTGTATTAAAGGTGCTACTATTTTTGTTTTTATACTTTATTTTTCCCCAGTTTTAATGTTTAAAATGAATTTTAATTAGAATATTAATCATTTTTTTTATTTTTATACTTTGAGAAAAAAAATTGTTCCTCATAGAATATTTTTAGATCTGTAGGTGTTTTTCTGCCGCTTTTTTTTTTTTTTTTTGTTTTAAACTCAAGGTTTATTATTTTCGTGGTTTCCATAGAAACAATTAGTTTTTTTTTTATATCCCTATTTTTTATTCTGGAAAAAGAAATTTTGTTGTTTTTTCATCATGTCATATTGTGTTGGTAATCTATTATTCCAACTTGATGGAAGTTGTGTGTGTAAATAATAATTAACTTTTTTTTCTTCTTTTTTCTATATTTCTTTCTTTTTTTTTTCCTTTTCTTTCCTTTCCTTTCCTTTTATTTATTTTTATTTTCTTTTTTTTTCTTTTCTTTCTTTATTTTTTTTTTTTTTGCAAATATAGCAATTTATGAATTTTAACTATAGATGATTAAATTGTAGCTGTGATTTCGTACTTTTTCTGAAATAAAAATAACTCGAGATAAAATCTTTACTAAATTTGAAGTAAATTAAAAAATTAATGACAGTGAATTATTCCTAAACCTAGTTTTTATATAAAAAATTTGGCTTTTGCAGAAATGACTGGAGGCGGGTTTTGTAACTTATTATTTAAAAATTTTATGATAACAATCCATTTGTAAGTTAAAAATGATATCGCTAATTAATGCTGAAATACGTAAGTGCCCTAAGACTATTTCTTTGCGATTTTATCTGTAGTAGTTAGGGTTTGCGCTTGAAAACGAAAGTATCTTTTTTTTAATTTGCCATGAGTTTATGTAGAGACCACCTACGCAACTAATTCTGGCAACCGGTTCGAGGGCACTTGCGGTTGGGTTAGGCACATTCAATTTTAGTGTCATGACTTTGAATGTCAACAGTTGTTCATAAAACTGAATGTTTCCAACAACCGGAAGTGTTTTTAATTATTGCCCTAAATGGCAAGACTACGGTAAATAAAGTTGGAATAAGTTTTGAGGCCTATTGCACCAACGAAAGTTAAAGTTAACTGGAGTTTAATACTATATGTTATAAGTTAATAGAGAATTTTCGGAAAATTAACATATAAGATAAACATAAGTCAATAGGGAGTTAGCGAAAACTTGGTGTTGAATTACCAAGTTACAAACATACCAACCTTTTTCACAACTTCGTCACCACTGGAAAAAGTTGGTAAAAAATCTACTACCAACGTACAAACTAACAGCCATAAGTTGGTTAAGAAAACTTCGTCTATCCAACTTTTACTGCACATACGCAGTTCGCAGCAACTCCGACTGTTTTGATTTGTCAAGCCTCCATTTTCTGTCGCTTCGGAGGTTTCTCCCTTCGTTTGTGGTCAAAATCGGGTTGTTTTTTGTCAAATTTGTGGCAAATTCATCGTAAAATATAGGTAATAAACACTCTTCATCGTGTAAAATTAATATTTATAATAATATTTAAACATTTTACTCGAAAGTGCGGTTTTGACTTCGTATGTTTTTAAGTTTGAAAGTTTGTTAATCTTGTCTGCAACTGTTTGACAATCTTGTATGCAATATGTTTGCATATTTGTAAATTGGTCCCAAGTTTTCGCTAACTCCCTGTTAGTATTGACTTGACTCGTGGTTTGGGTTGGAATGACAATTTGATTTATTTACAATGCTTATATGTACAAATTG
>JAQFZP010003411.1:0-10339 GCA_034695745.1 Geophilus truncorum | reverse complement strand
GTTACAATGACGCTATTTAATTTCAAAAGTAGCGCCACTTATAGCGGCGCTACTAGCGGTAGCGCCGCTAGTGGTAGCGCCGCTATAAGTAGCGATATTGTTCCCAACACTGGACTTTATTACTAAATCCCATGACCAAATTGCAACACTTGCATAATCATAAAGCAAACACCAATGCATAAAACATTAGGTGTAGTCAGGGTGTAGTAGTGTCATACTTTAAGTTTTCATTTTTTTAAAGCTGAAAATGAAAATAAACAAATATTTTAAATTTTTCTTTTCAAAATAATTACCCACTTTCATCATTTTTTTTTTAAATTTCTGTTTTTAATTTTTATTATTTAGCAGCACAGCTGTTGTTTTTATTTGGTTTAGTAAGTTGATATGAAATGAGTAAACTCAGCTGAACATAAAAGGGGTGGAATGGCCAAATGGAGTTCAAGGCAGTTTGAGTGTAAAAATTTGTTGATATATGATACTATTCACTGCCAACAGACCTTCAAACGTTTGAATGTTAGAAATCGAGACTTGTTAACCCCTTTTTCACCCTGATGAAAAAAAATTAATTTAATTTTTCACGCTTGAAGGTTTCAATTTTGAAGATGAGAAGAGTGACCCGACCGAGTTCTTCGAGGCCATAGACCAACTTGCACTTTCTTTCAGCAGCAGGTGAGAATTACGCAACTACTTTTTTTTTTTTTTTTTTTACAACACTTCACAGACCCATACATCCAATTTGAGAAAGTTTCTGAATGTTTTGAGCGTCTTAAATGAACTCAGTTTTTTAATTTTTCTGGCTCTGGTGGCATAATTGAAAGAAAGAATTTTTGTTTTTTGTTTTTAAATTCAGTTACTTTATGACAGAATTTGCCATAGCTTTTTCCTAAGTGGTCACAGACAAAAATATCCAATTTAAGAAAGTTTTTTCGTGTTTTGAGTATTTTAGAATTGTTTAATTTTTTAATTTTGCTCCAACTGTGATCACTCTAGTGTCAAGATTGTAAAAAGAAAAAAAAAATTAAAAAAAATATAATTAAAAACACTTCACCACAAATCTCATCACAACTTTTTTGCAAAGTCTTTTTAGACCTACATATCTAATTTAAGAAAGTTTCTTCAAGTTTTAAGTATCTTAAAACTGTTTAGTTTTTGAATTTTTCTTTAACAGTTCTCTAACTAGAGCCAAAATTGTAAAAGAAATAAAAATAAAAATAAAAAATTACCATAATTTTTTATTTTTTTTTCTTACAATAAAAAACTGCATTAAGATTTAAGTATGAGTTATGGAGGGTGTGGTGTGGTGTGGTTTGAATGATTCAGTTGTCTAATGTGTGTGGGTGGGGCTTAGTCATGTAAGTTTGTTGAAGTTTGAGTTGGTGAATACTCAGTTCATGGCTGGAGTTTGCTCAACTTGGCTTTCAGCAATTCTCACACAAAATCCTTATGACTCCCTCAAAAATGCCATCAATAGGTAAGATTTTTTTAATTAAACATTTTTTAATAAGAGAAATGGGGTTTAGGTTAAATAAAATGAATAAAAATCGAAATGAGGCAACTGTTTGTCACCCATAACAATAATAATAAATTTTTATTTTATCTTTGTTTTTTGAGATAAGATAAAGAAGGGAAAAATGTGATAAATTCTAGTAACCTCTATAGAAATAAAAGTAAATGTTGTAATCATTTCTCATTCTTCATTCGTAGGGTGTCGGAGTACCTCATGGGTGACTTGGACACATCTTCGGCGGTTCATCCCGCCGTCAGGTCAAAAGTAAGTTTTAAAACTTATAAATTTTTGTTAAGGCAAAGTCACATAAGAAATGAAAATGACGTCACTTTAACAAATTCACTTAACTTTAAAGAGTGATCAATCTTAATTGATTTTTCTTACATTTGCCTTAACTTACGTTTTCCTTAACTATCTACAATTTACAATTTTAAAATTTTTTCTTTAGTCCTGCGAAGCTCTGTCGGATGAAAACGATAAGAACTTTGCCAAATATCCAGGTGAAACTTACTTTGATTAATAATTTGCATAAATAGATGAAAGAACGAATGTTTGTCAACAGATGTGCTCAGCTGCGAGCAGATAGACGAGGCTTTGATGAGAGTCGAACAAGAACAAGGCGTCAATGTTGCACTACAGAGAGCCAAAGTGTGGGCCAAATATACCAAAGATATTGTTAGTTATGTCGAAAAGAGATGCGCATTGGGTGAGAATAACGAAATATTGTTAATCAAAGTTTTATGCATCGTTTAAAAAGATTTGTCTGTTTGGTGTGAGAGATTTGCTCATTTGCATAATTTTTTATTGATTATTTAATTCTGGTAATCCTAAAAATGGAATTCAGCCAGATTTAAGTGATCAATAATTTAAAAAAAAAATTCGTTTTGAGATTTTAATTTTTTAATTTTAATTTTAATTTTTTTTTTTTTTTTAAGAATTGGAGCATTGCAGAAGTGTGGCGAAGTTGGCGCAAGCGACGAAAAGTGTTTTGAAAGAAGAGGTGTGTTTTTTATTGTGTTTGTTTTGAATTATATTATTTTTATTATGTTTGATTTTGTAGAGTTTCCTGCCATTTCAAGCCGTTTATTGCTTGGCGCTTGAACAAGATGGAGACAACGCAAATTTGATGCAAGCGACTTGTAGTTTGTTACAAGGACACAAGTTCGTAGAGGTAATTAAATTTTTGTTTTGTTTTACATTTGGAAATTAATTTATAATTTTGAAATCGAAAATTTCAGCCGTTGGTAGCGAGGAGAAACGAACACGAAAAGACGAGGAAATGTCTGAAAGAAACGTGGCAGAGAGAAATGAAGAAAATGGTGAATCAACTAAATTTTGAGTGATTTTTGTAATTTTTTTTCTTAAATATTTTATTTTTATTTTAGCAAGATGCAATTACTAATCTGCGAAAAGCGAGGGCTGTTTACATCCAGCGGCAACTCGAGTACGAAAAGGCGAAGGATTTAGTTCAAAGAGCGGAGTTGGTGGAGAATTTAGACCCGAGTAAAATAGACAAGAAGAAAAAATGGGAAGAAGAGGTCATGCAAAAAGTAATTATGCAATTACGCCAATTGATTGGTGGGTAATAATAACGTCATTATCTTATTAAGGCCGCCGAAGCGGACACAACTTACAAGGCGTGTGTCATAGAGGCGAACGAGAAACATCAAAATATGCAGAAAGTGAAGGTAAAAATTAAAAAAAATACAAAAATAAATAAAATTTTGTCAATTTTTTAAAATTTTGTTAATTTTTTGTTAAATTTTGTTAATTTTTTTAATTTTTTTATTATTATAATTCTAGGCTGAAGTATTAAAACAAACGCGAGAATTGATATTACAATGCGACCAAACGATGAAAGCAGCTACTGTTAGTTACTTCCAGTTGTTACACACAGTCGCGGCCCCAACTCCGGTACAATATCAAACTCTGTGCGAAAACAGCAGACTCTACGAACCCGGCAATCAATATATGGAGTTCGTCAAAAGACTCCAAATACCAACAGACGGACCCGTTTTTGAACCTCCTCCATTTTCCTTCGAACCCTACGTTCCGACCGACAGTAGACTCCACGACAGAAGGTCGAATAACGGATTGGAAGGATCGGAAGAGTCGTTGACGTTGTCGTCCGGCGCATCGCACACATCGGAGCAAGGAAAAGGTTGAATTTTTGATTTAGGAAATTAAGTTTAGGATTAATTTTTTGTTTTTTAAACTCAAAGGACGCAAAGCTTGGTGTCCTGTGAGCGATAGCGACAGTGTTGGCAGTAACCATAGCAATAAATCCATCGATACGTCGCCGTACGGGAGTCCGAGGATCCCGATAAGGAGGTTGGGGAGTATTAACGATGAGTTGATCGAAGCTGATGATGTTGGTAAGGAATTGTGGGAAATGAGTTTTTTAAACCAGTTCAGTTCACTTGATTTTTAATTTTGTCAAAATTTATGAAATTTTTTGTGAATTTTTGTGAATTTTTAATTTTTACAGATTCAAATGAAGTTCAGTCGCGGGGTTTTTCCAAAGCAGCCATCACACACACGTTCCGTAAACTCAAAACCCCCGCTCGGTGCCGAGAGTGCGACACCTATGTTTACTTCCAAGGACTAGATTGTGTAGAGGTTTGTCAAATTAGAAAAAAAAAAATTCTAAATTTTAATTTTTTTTTCGTGTATTTTCAGTGCGGTTTGGCGTGTCATAAAAAATGCGTCGAAACACTAGCGTTACAATGCGGACATAAAAGAATGAAACCAAAACTGTCGACATTCGGCGTAGATCTGAGCGCGCACTTGAACGAAACGAATCGAGAAGTACCGCATTTGGTCACCAGGTGCATCGATGAAACAGAAAAACGGGGGACACACATCAAAGTAAATAAATACACTAAATAATAAATTATTTATTTATTTACTTAAAATTTAATTTTAGGGAATTTATCGAGTTTCCGGGGTCAAATCAAAAGTCGAAAAACTTTGCCAGAGTTTTGAAAACGGTGTCGAACTAGTGGACTTGAGCGACACTCACCCAAACGTGATCGCCAACGTCTTCAAACTCTATCTACGGCAACTTCCCGAACCTTTATTAACATACGACCTCTATCCTCAATTTATTCAACTATCACAGGTATAATAATTTATTTTTTCTTTAAATATACAAAATTTCTTAAAAATAATTTTTTTTTTAGAAATACCTAAGTCGTGAACTGGACACAGACGAAAACAAACAAGTGGTCGAAAAACTAGAGGTCATTTTAGAAAAATTACCCCCTACACATCACGCGTGTCTTACCGCTGTCATACGTCACTTGAAACGCGTCACTCTTTTATCGGACATCAACAATATGCCGGCACGAAACCTGAGCATCGTTTTCGGACCGACATTACTGCGCACGAGCGAAGGAAGCGCCTCTCTCAGCTCCCTAGTAGACACTGTCCATCAAACTCGAGTGGTCGAACTCCTCATCGTCAACTCCGACGAACTTTTTGGCGTTGACCCGGAAAAACTCGTCGAATCGGTCGAGACCAAGAGTGATCTAGAAATGGACCTGTCGCCAAACATTCCCCGGAAGTCTCCAGCGGCGAAAGACGAAGACGGGAGCTCGGTGCGCAGCTTCGATGTGACCGACGGCGAAGGCGAAGCTCCGTTGCCGCCGCCAAGACGCAATCCGTCCGGTCAGAGAAGTAATCGTGCGTCACCGGAAAACGGCGACCGGTTCGAGAATTTAGGGAGAGCGAGCGATAAAATTATAATTCACGTCGAGGGAGACCGGGTGCCGCCGGTCGCAGCACCCAGGACTTTAGTGGCCAGCGATTTTCCGAGGAAAGACGAAGATGATTTGCCGTTCGTGGACGAGTCGCCTCCAGAAACGAGTTTTGTGACACTCCCTCTGGTAGCGAGCGTGAGTAACGACAAGCCGGTGCCATCGCCGAGGTACAGCAGGATCTTTCCGGCCGCTGTGTCGATTCCAGTGATGGTCACCCCGAGTTCAGACACGAGGGATTTTACCGACTCGTCACCCGTGCCAATACCGGGACTCCAGCCGTCACCTGTTTCGTCCATTCCGTCCACTACTTCGTCGATGGACGAATGTAATTTTTTTTTTAATTTTCTTTATTTTTTTTTAATGTAAATTTAATTTTTGAACTTTTTATTAACATCCCGTAAATTGGATTCTTTGAATTTATAACACAAATTTTAGTTTTTGAATTTTTGAATTTTTTTGAATATTTTTTTCAACATAAATTCAATTTTGATGAATTTTTAAATTTTTATAAATTTTTGAATCTTCGAATTTTTGAAATTTGTGAAAAATTTTTAAAACATAAATTTTCCAATTTTCCAATTTTTCACATTTTTTAATTTTTTTTAACTAGTGGACGTCCTCGGCATCACGTGCACCAGCCACTCACCAACCCTCAGCGAATACATGTCCCCCTACCTAACCCAGAACCTACGTCTGGGACCAGCATTAGCCTACTCCCGATCCACGAGCTTCGCAAACTACGACGACCCGATGAAGAAGCGGCATTCCCGATGCATCAGCGCCGACGCCGACGCCACTCTCACGGCCAGCGAACTCGGCACCAGAAACAGTCTTCTCCGAGCGGCCACTCGCTACCAGCGCCACTCGCCCGCCTACTCAACGGCGTCGACGAAATCCTCCGGCTCCTCGTATTCTCCACTCCCGGACGACTCGGTGGTTTCTGCGGTGAAAACAAGAGTCAGCCATTCGCTGTCCCCACCATTACACAGGGTCTCGAGCGACAGCAACGTGTTCGCAAAATCGGCGCTAGATGACACGAAATTGAACCAGAGACCCCCGAGATTCGTGTAAAAAACTGAAAACAACTGCTCAAAATTCACTTTTCGTGCCAAATTAAGCAACCGATCGCTAGTCTGCAGTTTTTATACGTGGATTTTGATTTTTTTTAATTTTGTTAAATTTGTTTTGATTCATTGGATCGCACCAAAGACGTTAATTTCTCACATTTCGTTGACTACCACTTTTTTTTTTTTTTTGCTAAGAAAGAAGATTGAGTAATAATCGATTTGGATATCATGTATATTATACATATGTACATATTATATATTATATATATAAAATAAATGTTGAAATTGAACCAGTTTTTGCTGGTTTATAGCTATCGGGTTTTAAAATTTCCATTCAATTCGCTTATCGGAGAGATAGGGTTAAAGACTGAAGATTGAAACAACGGGTCAAGGAGTAAGTAGGTTATAAATTCGGTACATTTGACCATTAGCTGGACATCTTAAAACACCCTGTAAGTATTGGTAGAATAATGTTTTTTTAATTTTAAATTTTTAGAATTTTTTTTTAGAATTTTCTTGCTTTTTGTGGTCAAAAATGACCACTAAAATCAAGATGAAGTGGTCACTACCACTCCACATCTTGATTTTAGTCATTGCTGTTTATGGCGACGACAACAACTCGACGTTTTCCTCTGTCCACTGCCAGCCACCGGCCAAGTGGACAGTGGACGGCAAAGATTTGATGTCTTTGCATAAGGGGAACGTGACTGTTGTCGTTCTCCTTCAAGCTTCCTGACCATTGTGTTTATGGCAAGCTGCCAGGTAACTTAATACATTTTCTTATCATCATAATCTCAGTTTTTAATGTTTTGATGTTAACGTGTTAATTTTTTTTATAGGTTTGATGATTTGTACACAAAATTCCTGGGGCAGGGCCTGAACCAACTCACATTTATCATTGTCAATCATAACGATCCATTCGCATTGGCTAACTTTGAAGAACTAGAGTTGCAAGTTAATAATACACATGTTTATCAGGAGACGGAAGAGGAACCCGTGTGGGATGTCTTGGGTGGTGGAAAAGATGATGTTTTTATTTACGATAGGTAAATCTGTTTCGATCACTCAAAAGTGACGTGTGATGTTTAAAAAACTTTTAAAAAAAATTTATTTTACTAGATGTGGCAGATTGGCTTATTACATCCATTACCCACTAAGCCTGCTTAATAAACCCTACGTTTTATCTGGTGTGTTGTCCACTTATTTCAATCAACCCTGTGGAGAGTGTGAGTATCCAGTGACACATAACGTGCAATTGGTATGTCTTAAAGTGTATGATACATTATTGTGAATTTTTTTAAAAGAGATTTGGTTTTATTTTTAAGTCTGGTGATGATTCCAACCATCATAATCATAAACGAGACGGAATGATGTTGAATCAAGGAAGTGAAGAATTGAGAAAGACATCTGGGGAGGAGATGGAGAGGCGCGTGACAGTGGAGATTAATGGGAAGAATGAAACTTGTCCACACATGACTTTGCAGTTATGCAGGAATTGGAACCCAACGTTTAGATTGGCAAAACAATGCTGTCACGCGTTAGATCAAGGGATTGTTGCGACCAAATGTCTGTCTTACCACCAGGAGAAGTGTGAGAAAATGGAATATCTAAGGAAATGTTGCCACAGACATCATGCAATGAATACTTTTCACGCTGAAAATTCATTTGATGTTAAATGCAACGATTTCAAAGGCGAGATCTGTCATTTATTGTCGAAATTCGGCTTGACACTGGTGTCGTGTTGCGGCGAAATGGCGCAAGAGGGCGCTGCGACGGATGATGCGGAAGTATAAAAACATCGTTTTAAAAAAATTCATATACATATATTATAATATAATACTTTTTATTAATGAAATTTAAGTTAATTCACATAATGATGAGATTGCGTTAAACTGATGACGTAATCTCGGATATAAAAATGAATGACAATTCCAAGAAGCGAACTTCGTAATTTTTTTTTTTGTTAAACTTTATTCTCAACTATGACGTTTTGCGAGTAAAATAAAATAAAACTTGCACTAACTGATGACACAAGAATGTAATGAAATTTATCAATAAATCTAAAAATAAAAAATAAAAAAATTGATAAAAGTATAGAATCTTGCCGCACGCCGCCCATAGTTGCTGTGGCGTTGCCATGACAACCGCGTGACTCAAGCGTGTCCATATTGAGACTATCCCTCGCTCCTCGATCGTCCTGAGCTTTGCAACAAACTAAAAGGTGAGTTTTGAGTGAAAACAACTTTATTTACTGATATATAAACGATAAATTTACAAGTTTCACACGATTTTGTTAAAAATTGCGTGTTAATTATCCACGAGGTGCGCCGTTACCATGGAAACGTAATTGATTCACTGTCGTTATTTACTGTTCTGTGTTGACCTACTTTTTATGATGTAATATTTTATTGTTTTAAAATTAATTTGTTGTTTCCAGTTCCATGTTTCGTCCGCAGTCTGCCAACACGAGAGCGGAGAAAATGTTGCGCGAAAAATCGTTGCGACAACTGGAAAGTGCGACCGATCCCGTCGAAAGATTGCGATTATTGTGTTTGTCCAGAGGATCGACCGGGATCATCGGATTAGGACGGTAAAATTGATATTTGATATTTTTTGGACATAGAAACAAAAATTTTTCCTTATTTTGTGATCAAGTTAAATTTTAATTGGGTATTTTGATTCTAGAGGGCGTTTTTCTTTTTTACAGTAAGTAATTGAACTTCTAATTTTTTTTTTAAATTGAAAAATTGACTTAGAAATTGATTTTACGGTGCTTGGTGACGTATTTTGTCAATAGGGGGCGGTTTATTTGTATATTAAAACACTATGGGTTAGCCAAATATGAAATGCTGCGAATAGTGAGATGGTTTCTTCTGTTTATAATAACATTTAAGATGTAAAGTAATCATTGTGAGTCACATCCTGCTTTTGCTCACTATCATTAATCACTGACTTGTGAGTCAGAAAATTATAGTTTTTTGTTTAATTTTGCTCTGCAGCGAAGTATCAATAAATAATAATGTCTTGTTTTGTCACTGGGCGGCGTTATAATTTTATTTATTTATTTATTTATTTAGTTATTTTAATTTCCAGTGAATTCCGCCGAATGGACGATGACGGAAGCAAACAATTAAACTGGGACGAATTCCAGAACGGAATTTACGAGTTTGGGTTGAGCAAAGAAGACATTACCGTGGAAGAGTTGAAGCAATTATTCGATCGCTTTGACCGCGACAAGAGCGGATCGGTCAGCTACGACGAATTTCTACTCGCACTTCGGGTATCTAAAAATTAAAAAATGCAAAAAATTTGAAATTTTAATTTTGTTTTTTAATTTTTTTTTTAAAGCCGCCGCTGTCAGATTGCAGATTAAAGCTAATCGAAGAAGCGTTTAAGAAAATGGATAAAACGGGTGATGGACAAGTGACACTTGATGACGTAAGAAACGTCTACAGCGTCAAACATCATCCTCAATACATCAACGGAGAACGATCAGATGATCAAATTTTGACTAAATTTCTGGCCAATTTCGAGAAAGGATCTGCTCAAGATGGAATTGTAGGATTTTTTTAATTTTTTTTTTAATTTTTTACAATTTTTTTACAATTTATTTTAAATTTTTTTTTTAAATTTTTTTTAAATTTTTTTTAAAATTTTGTTCAATTTTTTTAGGTGACCAAAGACGAATTTTTCGATTATTACACAGGAGTGAGCGCCTCTATCGATCTCGATTCGTACTTCGATCTGATGATGCGAAATGCTTGGAAGTTGTAAAATTTCTACTTAAAAAAATATTCAGTCGTTACTTAACTCTCGTTGCTTCTCGTTACGTTTCCCTAAACGTTTTGTAGATTATTACTTTTTTTTATTATTGCATTTTATTCGAATTTACTTGAAATAAACAGAACCGTTGAATTTGTTTATACTTGTAAGAGGGCTCAGGGGGTCGCGTCTGCCCCTGGCTCTTACGAGTCCTAGCTTCTCGGTTTCCGTCGTCCTCTGGA
>JAQFZP010003410.1:0-10340 GCA_034695745.1 Geophilus truncorum | reverse complement strand
GATATTGATTTTCAGTATTTTCAAGTGTGTGCTCAGAATGGTAAGTGGAATGGCCGATGGAATGCAAAAAATAGAACAATTTTCCTAGAAAAAACGAAATCTTGGCCTGTGATTAAAGTATCAGCAGTTGAAGTAAATATTAAAGAGAATTCAATAAGTTTAACTTCGAACTAAACTATCTCGTAATTAAACAGATATAAGTGACTAAAAAATTTAAAATTAGTTCAAATTCACACATTTACTACAAAATTGCATTCAAAATAAAACTGTAAAGTAATTGTACTGTAATATTATATTTGTTTCTAAGTACTCTCCATTCATTATTCCAAACAACATAAATGACAGTCAGACCTTGACTGGATATTCGGGAGAAATTCTCAACACGTTATCGTCAATACTCAACTTCACCGTAAAAATCAATTTTCCTCCTGACGGTACATTTGGTGCATTCATTAACAACACGTGGACGGGAATGATGAAAGATATAACAACAAACACAGCTGATGTATCTTTATTGCTAACACAAACGCTTCTCCGAATGGACTACGCAAGTTTTTCTCATTCTTACCTAAATTATCCTGCCAACATTATGATCAGAAAACCAAACAGAAAAAACTGGGATTTACTATTTTTATTTAAAACATTTGATATCAAGTTGTGGATTTACTCTTTTCTAATAGCTTTCATCACATTCTTACTTTACACACTCTCAGAATTGATGTGTTTTTACGAATTGTACTTGCAACAACGCGGTGTTTGGAACAAGATGAAATACCTTTGGCATCAACTTTTCAAACGTAATTTTTTCTATTTAGTTAATAAATAAAAAATTAACAGTTTTTTTATTAATAGGAACTTATATCCCAATATCAACGCAAATCATCCTTCAAACTTATTACACTTTTACTTTAATTTTATACACAGGTTACAACAGTAGATTAACCTCAATGTTTTCAGTTTACAAAACTGAATTCCCGTTTAAAAATATCGATGAAATGGTGAAAAAAACTAATTACTTTCCTGTTGTACTCAAGGACTCGTCTATTCAAAGCGATTTCTCAGTAAGTTTTAAAATTGCAATAAAAATTTTAATGACATCTTTGGTTTTGTACAGAATTCCAATGCTGAACCGTATAAAACGGGATGGGAGTTAATTAAACAAAACAAACTTCACTCTTTAACAAAAAATATGCAAACTGGAATTGAAACAGTGTATTCAATGGAAGCTGCTTTTGTGCTCCCAGAGTTGGATCTTTTGCCATTGGTAGGGAAAAATTGCAATTTTGTTTTTGCACCAGAGCCATTTTCTTTCATGTCAAATTCCTTGGCTTTCTCCAAAAAATTTCCATTCAAAAAGGAATTCAATATCAAGTATAATAATATTTGTTTGATAAAGTTAACTATCGCTCACAAGTTTTCTTTTTATTTTGCATTTAGAATTCTATGGTTGAAAGAAATTGGTGTTTTATCAGCACTGAAAAGGCAATATTTTAGCAGAAATCACTTATGTGCAAAAGATGGCTTCAAACCAATTTCATTGTACGATATTTATGGACCGCTTATATTCATAAGTGTTGGTTTGTGTTTAGTTGTCTTAGCGTTATGCTTAGAAATGTTAAAAGTAAATAAATAGTACTATCTCATTCGTTTGTAATAATAAAAAACAAAAAAAAAAAAAAAATATTAAAAACTAATTTTAAAAATTGTAGCAATTTTGTATAAAATATCACTGTAAATTTACTGAAAATTTCATATTACAAATACCAATTTTTTACGAAATATCGGTCGATAACCGATACCGATATCAAAATCTGTCAAGCCCTACATTAAACCAATTTGTGTGACTTTTTGCATGTTTTAGGTGAAGTGTCTAAAGCCAGGTAAAGGGTTCGTGACTGTATTGTATATTGGTGCTGGACATTCAGTTGTTGTTAGTCACTTCGTCTAAGACTGAGTGTGGGTTGGCGTTAGGTAGTTCGCCTAACCAGGAGGCCCTACGTTTTAGAGTAGTCAACGTAATAGATAATACGGCTCTGGCTGCAATTGCAATTTTTAATTCGCGCGTGTATCAATTATACGAACAATCTCTTAAAGTACCGTATATCGTATCGTATATTTACGATATACGATTATGTATGTTTCAAATTTTCATAATAAACATACGGTTTCGTATACGGTATACGCTCATATTGGGCAGAAATACGATACACACGGATTTGCAAATTTTGAGATGTGCTCATGTGAAATTTTCGTCAAAGATGAAGGTTGTTGCTTTATTATCAATCTCTGAATACAATACACAATTAGAAGTTAAGTATTCAAATTAAACTATAAAATAAATAAATTTGTTTTGGAAAGGTGCATTTAAAATGCAAACAGTAATTATTTATGCATTACGTCTACGATTTTTCTGCGTATATACGATGTACGGTTATGTACGCTTTAAATTTTTATAAATATTATATGACTAGCGTATAGCCCGTGCTAACACGGGCTACATGCTAGGTGGTGTGGTGTGGATTAAATTGGCTTGTGTTTTGGGGGTATTGTTTGCGTGCAGAAATTGATAAACACATTTTTGGTTGTTTGTTTGAGGATTTAATAAGATGTTTTTTTTTTTTTTTATTTATTTATTTTATTTTATACAGAAAGAAGAGCAATTGTAATTAAATAATTTTGTGTTTCATTGGCTGTCAGTCGTTGCAGTCTGTTCTCTGCGGTTTCGTGTGTTCTCGCCGTTGCTGTCTGCGTCGCGTCGGCTGTCAGTCGTCGCAGTCTGTCCTCTGCGGTTTCGTGTGTTCTCGCCGTTGCTTTCTGCGTCGCATCGGCCGTCAGTCGTCGCAGTCTGTCCTCTGCGGTTTCGTGTGTTCTCGCCGTTGCTTTCTGCATCGCGTCGGCCGTCAGTCGTCGCAGTCTGTCCTCTGCGGTTTCGTGTGTTCTCGCCGTTGCTTTCTGCGTCGCGTCGGCCGTCAGTCGTCGCAGTCTGTCCTCTGCGGTTTCGTGTGTTCTCGTCGTAGCTTTCCGCAACGCATCGGCCGTCAGTCGTTGTTGTTTGGCCTTGCTGGCTTGTGCTGCCAATGGCTTGCGTTTTTTTGGTGGCATTGCTTACCGCTGTTTAGCTGTACTCGACCTGTGTAATTGTTTTTGTTATTGCTTGTAGCATTGTGGCATTTGTATTTGTACATTACGTTTACAGGTTGGTGGCGTGTCAGATGTTTGCTTCGTTTTTGCAGAAATCCTGTCGTCAATGAGTGGTATTAGTGGTATTTCTTTTTTTTTGTAATTTGTAGTTTATCATTTACTTGGTTGGTTAGTGCTTTTTTTTTATTTTTTATTTGCAGTTTATCATCATTTACTTGGTTGGTTAGTGCTACTTTTTTTGTATTTTTTTATTTGCAATTTAGCATTTACTTGGTTGGTTAGTGCTACTTTTTTTTATTTTTTTATTTTCAGTTTATCGTTTAGTTAGTTGGTTAGTGCTATTTCTTTTTTTTTTTTTTTGTTATTTACAGTTATCGTTTAGTTAGTTGGTTAGTGCTATTTCTTTTTCTTTTTTTTTTTGTTATTTACAGTTTACTTAGTGTCTCAGTAGTGAAGTGGTGAAGTTCCTTTTTGCACAAATCCTCACAAATCCTATCGTATGATGAGTTGAATATGTCAGCTAGACGGTGCGAGTACAAGCCTAAACAGCATTGTTGTTGCGGCGTCATTGTCGACCCTGTCCCGCGTGTTCTCGGTGGCAACAATTCGCGGTGCCAACAATGCGACGTCGTGTGCGGTTGTCCATTTCGGGGGGACCCGAGGGGGACAGGCCAAATCTATTTCCGCTATACTCTTTAGAATTGCGCGCGCCGCGTTCCGTTAAAATTTGGAGAAAATCGCGCCGCAAATAACCAAACCTATAGCTGGACAGACAGACATCCGGACAATAACAAAAACAAAAGAGCAAGCCGCGAGCCTCTCTCTTTTATTATATGGATATACAGTACAATATAGTCAACTCTCTTATATCCGGTTATAGGAGATAGCCGGATAAAAGAGAGAAATTAGTATAGTACAACATTGAAACGGTTTGGGTACGGAACTTTTGGCCGGATATTACTATGGCCGGATATAACAGAGTTGAATGTACTATCACTTTAAGTACTCGTAAAATAAAAAAAATTATATTTTTATAAATATTAATTAATATTTTTACTTTTAGGATATGAATACTTCATTCTATTCATAGCATAGCTACTGTAACTGGCGCCGTCGCAATTGTAGCTGTGATGGGGTTAAGAAGCTACCGTACTTTAGTGAAGCTTTGTTTCCTAAATTGATAACACGCTCTAAGTTTAGGGAAGCATTTTGGTTAGATGCAGGCAACTTTAATGCACTTTTCCCCAATTCTTCTTTCAATCGAGATTTAATATCTATGAATAACACTCTAGTCTATGATGGTTATGACATCCAGTATGGTCAATTAGCTGCTAATTTTGCTTTAATCCAAACACAAGAAAAATACAAACACATACCCTATGATTTTTAAATACAACTTCGAGTACGCAGTTTCTGTAATGCTGAAAATCGAAACAATTCGGGCGGATATAAGCGATCGCCACGACTGCAACATTTGTTGTGCTTTATTCAGCTCTATAGATCATTTAGAGATATTAACTAATTCTGTGTTAAGTGAACTCCTAATAAGTTTTAAGGTACCGTACATTCAAAAGAGTGTGAATTAGTTGTCAAGGATATGAACCAATCGAAAAGAAAAGAAGAACATCAATGTCAAAATTATAATGATTGTATATCATACATTGTTGACAGTGCAAGAAATTTTGAATTAACCTTTCCTACTACACAATCTTTTCTATATCATTTAAAAAAGCACGGAATGGATTTAAGTGAAACTTTTGTACATTTGTACACTCGTAAATTTCTTTTGTAATCACCCTGTATGCTACACATATATTCTTAAAGAATAATTATTATAATAAAATCTTGTTACAGGTAGTCGATTGACATCGACAATTTGTCTAGTTTAATAAAATTAAGCAGCCATTATTGAATGCTCATAAAAATAAACTTACTAGGTTTATGGTAAGCAATAAATTTTTACATAATGTTGTTTTCTTGAATATTGATCACAGGAAGCTCTTACAGTATCTATGGTTACATTAGAAAACCACCAATCAATTTTGCTGTCTTCTTGTACCATAAAACTGATGAATTTCATATAAAATTTTGGTGCTGTATATAACAGATCAGCAAAAATTCCACTTACAAAATGTGTCGTTTTGAATGGCTGTTGATTGTATTAGGTAAACTAATTACAGTGCACTTATTGTGTTTGAAATTTATCAGATTTCTTTTAGTGAATCATTTATTTGCATCTGAGTTCAATTTATTCAATTTCATACAAGACGGAAAGCAAGTTGGGATTAGTCATTTTCCTTATTCTAAAATTCTAATTTACACAAATGTTCATTTTAAAAGTAATATAAGACAAAACTTTAAATTTTATGTAAATATGTGACACACTCAATTTGTTTTTATTTAACTCCAGTTAATACCGTGAAGCAATTTTCCGATCATTATATTATGAGCACAATTATTACTCCTAATGTATCTGACAAAATTAAAAAAGTCCAAAGTACTAGTGTTTTGATATTTAAAAAAGAATGCACAGTTAATAAAATCAAGGTAAGCTAAAGATCATTTGTAAAAAACATCAACTAAAATGTGTTTATTCAAAATACCACAGGTAAACTGGACACCAACTTTAAGTTTATGCAGATTTAAAAATGAATCGACATATAAGAATAGAACTATTTGGGTAAATGACAATTATAATAATTTTTTTACATAAATAAAAATGAAAATTTTTATACATTAATTAAAGTTCAAGTGAATCGAACTAGTTTATTATGAAAAATAAATAAACAATGGAAAAACATATCTACACATGTACAAGTATTTTACAGCTGCAAGTTATTATGCAGATTGCGCATGTCTTATGTCTATGACTTTCAGACATCATCGCTTATTCCTTTTCCCATAAGGCATTTTCCAGCTGACACACGATCGCTAAAATGTTTTTACAATCACTTTATTTAGAGAGTAAAAATATCATTTAGTTACGATTAATTAGAGTTTACAATAAGTTTATTCATTTTTCACAATAAACCAATTCGGTTTACTTGTCTTTTAATTTTACTTAATTAATTTGCAGTACTTTCAACTACGTTCTCAAAGTGGTAAATGGAGTGGCCACTGGAATGACAATAGCAGAGAAATTTCACTTGAAGAAAAACAGTCATGGCCTGTTATTAAAGTATCAGCACTTCATGTAAATAGTGAAACATTTAGAAAATATTACATTATTCTGTGATATGTTTTGTTGACTTTAAATCAAAGACAAACTGTATCTATGAAAAACGAGATACGATTCTATTATACCTGGATCTACATGTTGCGTCTTAAAATGTTCGTCTAGTCACGCTGATTCCGAATCACCATAGTTTATGGGGTCGGAAATATGCACAACTGTTCGAAAAACGCGTTTGAAAGTTCAAATTTCACATTAATGTCACATAAGCTTTGCAGCAAAGCCTTAACTTTAAGGCTTTGCTGCAAAGCTCACGTGACATTAATGTGAAATTTAAACTTTCAAACGCGATTTTTGAGGTATTGAGCACATTTCTGACCTCACAACTAGTGTAATTCGGAATCAGCATGACGAGACAAACATTTTAAAACCCAACAACATGTAGATCCATGTATACTAAAATCTAGGATATCTTTACTTTAATATCTAGTATCCAAAATACTCAAAAAAAAAAAAAAAAAAATTTAAAACCTTTCCCCGAAATCTTTTCCATGAATACTTTTAAAAGTTGTATAACGTTAACGTTTAAAAAAATTGCTTACTAGAGAAGAGTGCCCAAGGACCAGTGTTGTGATCGTTACAGTTACTGGCAACGATAACGTAACTAGTTACATCTACTTGCAAAGTAACGGTAACGTAACGACGTTACTCTTAAAGCAGAATAGTAACGAAAAAACGTTACTAATTCCGTTACCAGATATTATATTCTACTGCCGGTATAACATATTTTTTTCGTACAAAATAAAAACTATAAAAACAGACTAATCAATAAGGTTTGTTGTAGCATTTTCTTAAAAACATCGAATTGCACATTTCGCAATGACGCATTGTACATAACTAACAAGAAATTCAATTTAAAATCATTCCTAAACTAATTATATTTTATCTTTGCAAAGTTCTCTCCATATATGATTTTAAACAACAGAAGTGGAAGATTAGTCTTTAGTGGATATTCAGGAGAAATTGTAAACACGTTATCATCATCACTAAACTTTACTCTGAAATTTAATATACCACCGGACAAAACATTTGGTGCAATTGTTAACAACTCGTGGACAGGAATGATGAAGGATATAGCAACACATACAGCAGATGTCGCTCTGATGCTCACCCACACACTTCAACGTCAACAAAATGCAAGTTTCTCTCATTACTACTTCAGGAAAGAATGCAATCTTCTGATCAGAAAACCGAACCGACAAAACTGGAATTTGCTATTTTTACTCCAAACATTTGACATCAACGTTTGGATTTGTAGTTTTATAATCACTTTTATCACATTATTGCTTTACATAATCTCGGAATTAAAAATCTTTTACAAATTATGCTCGCAACAACGAGATGTTTGGAGAAAGATGAAATTCCTCTGGCAACAACTTTTCCAGAGTAATTTTCCCCACTTTCATTAAATGACTAAAAATTAACAGTTTCTCTATTCAAAGGAAATTATATCCCAATGTCAACTCATATCATACTCCAAACATACTACATCTTTACTTTAATCTTGTACACGGGTTACACCAGTCGGTTAACTTCAATGTTTTCGATTTATAAACTTAAACTTCCGTTTGAAACGTTCGATCAAATGGTAAAAGAAACTGATTATTTCCCTGTTGTACTCAAGGACTCATCTATACAAACCGATTTCGAGGTAAGTTTTTAATATTACATGTAAATATACAGTATTTATAAAAATCTTGTTTCTTCACATAGGATGCAAATATTGAGCCTTGGAAAACAGGATGGGAGTTAATAAAAAAGAACAAACTCCACTCTTTAGTTAAAAACCTTGAAATTGGGGTTAATACTGTGTATTCAATGGAAGCTGCTTTAGTGATAGCAGAATTGGATGTGAGAGCTATTATATCACGAAATTGCAATTTTGTTTTTGCACCAGAGCCGTTTTACTTTATGACAAATTCACTGGGTTTTTCAAAGCAGTTTCGATTCAAAGAAGAATTCAATATTAAGTATAGTAATATATTTACAAAAATGATTTACTATGGTACTTTGAAAATTCTCTTTTAACCCAAAAATTTTATTTTGCATCTAGACTTCTGTGGTTGAGAGAAATTGGAGTTTTGTCAGCATTGAAACAAAAATATTTCACTAGTACTTACATATGTGCAAAAGACAGTTTCATACCTATTTCTTTGCATAAAATTTATGGACCACTTGTATTTATATGTGTTGGATTGTGTTTTGTTGTATTTGTATTAATTTTAGAATTATTAGCCAATTGTTCTAGCCAACATGACTAATAGTATATTGTTGGAAATCAAAAAAATTTGAATAAAAGTTCGCTAAACGAAAAGAACAATTATTTTTATAATTTATCGATACTAATTTATAGATACTAATTTATAGATACTAAATAATTAACAAATTTTACTAAAAATTAAATAAACTTTATCATGTCCATCACAAAAATATAAAACATAAAATAACATAAATGAAAAACAATTATTGATATTTCCTGTACGTATTGACCATTGAATCACTTATTTATGTCTCATTTGTATTAAACTCCATCTTTTCTGCAAAGCGTTTATCAATTTAATTCCGAATTCTGCAGACCTATAATTTACCTCCATATTGATGAAACTTGCACAAAATCAATATACGCATCTAAGATGATCTTGAGCCATATTGTATTATTGGCATTTATGCTTTGCCATTTATCTTGCAAAACTACAACCACTTACAAACCCTTGAAAAGTAAGTTTCTATACAAATAATTCTAAAAAATTATATATGTTTATATTTTTATCAACTTTAAACCTTGATAATATCAGACTATAACAATAAATTGAAATAATATTTATATTAATAGTCAGAATGTTGTGCGCAGATGTTCAAACTCTTAATATGTTCTCACAATAATAAACTACAGTACTCGCATCGCCATGTCATAAAGGTAAATTTAACTTCAATCAATGTTTTCGTTCTTTTTCAAATTTGGCCTACTAACCCTAGAATACCCATGTTGTGTTAAATCTGACCCAGTGCATCGCATATTCCCAGAATGCTTTGAGTGAAAATACATTTATGGCATTTTTTGACAACTAATATTTTTAAATAATTTTTTAAGTCAAGATGGATCACATTTGACCCAACATGAGATAGACAAGGTTAAGCCAATTCTGATCATTTTATTTCCATCGCACCATTACAAATTACGTGTTCATTACCCACTGTTTATTGTTGTGAGGAACCATAATAAACTTGTCACATTCTTAATGAAAAAGATCATTTTTTAACCTTTGTGGGTTTAAAATATTGTCTCTATATGCATACCTACTAGGATATAAATACTCAATAAATGAAGATATTATATGATAATGGGTTCTTGTTACATTTAATAAAAATAATTGTATACATCACAGTTCAAAGATAAACCTAGTGTACAAAATTATAGCTAAAAGTGTAAAGTGAAATATTTGACCATGCATTAAACCATAATCAATTACACATTTTAAACCAGTGGAATAAAACTTTCAAACCTCACAGGTATAAATGAGTGTTTTTAGATCCTTTATTCCATATTTCAGACCTTTTTCATTAGGAGTGTGGCATGGCAATAAAATGCAATAAAAATAACAGTCTCATTTTCTTGGCTATTAATCACATAAAATGCTAATGGTTTATAAATCACAAAATCCAAATGAATTTTGTTGACGTCGTGTACACGGAAACTTAATGACCTTAATGGTGCAGTTAATAACACCGAGCAGCGGTCAAGCAACATGCAGTGCCAAAGATTTAGATTTGGATGGCTGATAATAATCTCAGGTAAATATACAACTCAATTTGTTATTTGTTGTTTATAACACTTTTTTTCACAGTGAATTATTTATCTGCATCTAAGTTGAATTTATTAAACTTTATGGATGACAGCAAACAAGCTGGAATTACACATTTTTCTTATTCTAAAATTATAATTTTTACTAATGTTTCTTTTAAAGGT
>JAQFZP010003409.1:0-10341 GCA_034695745.1 Geophilus truncorum | reverse complement strand
CATCCCATCTTAAACAAGTGGGGGTTAGATGCAATAACAAATGGAATTCACAAAACTCAAGGCATCAAATGCTAACAGATGTCAATATACCATGCTTGAAATTATGGTGCTGTCCAGAGGTGCATATTGATAAAAACTCAGGAACATTAAATACCAATATAGAAAAAAACGCATGGTATAAAATAAATATTAAAGCTGATATTCGAATTACAGGAAAATTATATACCTTATATATTAAAGAAAATAATATACAATTTTGGATCACAACTCAATTCGGTGAGGTTTATAATTTATTTGAAGATGAAGAGCTTGAAGAACAGAGCGAAAATTTCTACGAATATATGAATAATAATAATTATCTTGACTAAAAAATATTAATAAATGTTTTATTCAAAAAGGATATAAAACTAACTAATATGACTTTATTTTGTTTTTTAATCTATAATTTACTATAAATTAAATTATTAAAAAAGTATTTATCAATGACTGTAATTCAGAATTATATTTGCAAAAATCCACTACAAACTTTCACTGAAATTTTGTAATCAATTAAATTCATAAACAAAAAAAAATGAATTTTGTATTTTATTTATCTATTTTTTTTTTACATAAAAAAAACAAGTTGAGTCAACCAGTTTCATTGATAAAAAAAAAACACATTCCAGAAATGAAAAAAAATTGATTTTTGTATTTTATTTTTTTTACAAAATGCTTTAAAAATAACAACATTGGAAAACTATTAATTTTATGACCACATCTATCATAAAAACATGTGACTAAGTTCTTATTCTTGTTTCAATCATAAAATCCAGTCATTTGAGACAAAAAAGTAGCAACAATCAACAAAACATGGCAGCAGTTAATAGAACACCCAATTCCAGGCGAAGCAATGGTAGAAATGAGGTCAACATATAGGCATAATAGTTCTCTATTTAATTTACTTTATCTTATTATTTTGTTAAAACTTCTAAGATTTTTATAAAAATTTTATTTAAAATTAATTTATTTTTAAATTAAAATAAAATTTAATTCAATTCAAATTTAATGTCTACTGCATCTAATTTCTGCTATTTTTCTAGTTCAAATCAGTTTTTAATTTCACAATTTAATAAATGAATAAAATTATAAAATTATTATTGTTTGATTTTAAAATTGTTAGATTATTTATATTTAAAATATTTTTAAATCAAACAAACAAAATTAAAATCAACATTGGGAACAAGACTAATCACATTCAAAACCAGTTTTTTTTATTCCTTTTTAAATTTGAATTAAATAGAAATTGAGGTCAAGAACAAGCAAAATAATATTCAACACAACAATTTAATAAATGAATAAAAAATATTAAATTATTTTTTGTTTGATTTTAAAAATGTTAAATTATTTATATTTAAAATATTTTTTAAATCAAACAAACAAAATTAAAATCAACATTGGGAACAAAGCTAATCACATTCAAAACTAGTTTTTTTTATTCCTTTTTAAATTTGAGTTAAATAAAGATTGAGGTCAGGAGCAAGCAAATTAATATTCAAAACAAATCCTCTTTTAAATTCTTTTAAAATTCAAATAAAATGAAAGTCTAGGTCAGCAACAATCATATTTAAAACAAGTTTGTTTTGTTTTAAATTTTCTTTTTAAATTTTATGTAGAATTAACAACAACCACACACACACACACTTCAACCTTTCCTTACATATCAGGAACCAAAGCTAAGTACACCATTTCTATTTATTTTTATTTTTCATTCAACCACTAATCTTCCTCTCAACAACACTACTAAAAAAATCTCCCCTCCAGCAACATCAAAAAAAAAATATCAGCGCGCCAGATCACTCTCTTATTTGACCCCAAGGGGTCAATGCACTAGGTCAGACCTTTAAACATAGGATCTTACCTGTTTTTGAACCCCCACTTTTTTCTCTACTATTATTATCACATTTATTTATTTATTAGTATTATTAAATGCAATAATACAAATAAATTGAATACATAAATATACACATTTTCACGTGTTTTTTTCAATCGCATGATAAAAAAAACGTTCCTAAAATAAGAAATTGGAATAATTGGATTAAAATTTATCATGCTAACGTGATAAACAAAATGAACATGCATCATTTTGTGTGTGTATAATAATTAATTTAAAAAAAACAACAATTGCTTATAGCTAACTACCATTGTGTTTTAAATTGTGATTGAAATTTATTTGCACTTTTCTAGGTGCAATTATAAGTTTATAAAATACTTATTTAATTTTTTAATTTAAGAAAAAGAAAACACTGATTTATCTACAGAAAACAAGGAAAACGAAAAACGTGAAATATGTCTTCACACGAACACCACACACACGAACAACACTCACAAATTGAACGTAAAACGCGTTATTTGTTCTCGTTTCGTTTCATATTGTGAAACGAGTTTTTATTCGTGAATGTTATTATTACTTATTTATTTAATTTGTATTTCTATATTTAATTCCTTTTTTATTGTTTAAGTTATTCTGTTAAGTTGGTTTTATGCATTGGTATAATTTAATTGATTTGATTTATAAGGATTTGTTCTTTGTATACTGATATCCTTTTCTATCTTTAAATTTAGCTTAGTTTGTATTGTATTTCAAAGTGTTCCTTTGCATCTACCTTATTATTTTGTACTGGGTAACCAGATGTGCCTTCTGGGTTACCTTACTGTTGTATCCAACATGGCTGCACACAAGTTGCTGTGTCAGCTTGCTCAGTGGTAATAAATGCCATTTTACTGTTTTAAATTACTTGCTGTCATCATTTCAACCTCCACAGTGAATGTTAATTGTGTAGTAAATCGTCTGAATATAACGAAAACTTGGTATAACGAAAGAATTTTTTAGTTTCGTGAGCTTCGTTATAACGGGGTTTGACTGTATTAGAGATTTGGTCAAACTGCACCAAATTAATCCTATTTATAGAATACAGTCGAAACCCGTTATAACAAACCCTGTTATAACAAACCCGCTTGCAACAAAAATACGCATATAACGAATCCATTCGAAAATCCCTGTTTATGTTAATTTTGTAGTAGATCGTCTGAATATAACGTAAACTCGTTATAACGAAGGAATTTTCCAGTTTCTTGAGCTTCGTTATAACGGGGTTTGACTGTATCAAACATTCATGAAAACCTCTTCAATTTATTTTAAGCCTAATTTGTGACATTCTAGTTAATTTTAGACCAAATATATATAACATCCAATATTATAATAAAATTCATTTTTAATATCAAGAAAAGTAAGACGGGATAAAAATATTTTTGAGTGATAAGGTGGTTTTTCATGGGGCAAATAAATGAATAAAAATAATGTGATTTTTGCTATGTTGGCTGTGGATGGGTTGAACACACTGCGTTTATGAGTTCAGAAGCGACCCAAATATTCCCCAAGAGGGAAACAATGGCTCACTCTCTTCTCATCTGGCAAAGATTCAAATACAAAAATCTATAAAAATTAAGCCGTTTGTATACAAGATTAAATATTATGTCTTTCGCCTTGCCAACAATGCGATGGGTCCCCGAACGAGAGAAAAAGGCTTAAAGTCGACTCAGGGGTGGAATTGAAAATTATTTGATGGATGATGAATTACAACAATGCTAAAGTTTAGAAATAATAATAATGAGTGTAATAGTGAAGAGTTGATATGTGACAGTGGTGATAAAGTCAACGATGGGAGAATGGTGAAAGTGATGGGGCCACACAGTGCCGGCGTAAAATCAAACGGGCGTCGGCAATTTATATATTAAAAATATGTGCCTGAGTCTTGTCATGCCAGCGTTAATGCAAACGAGCGACATAATTATTTATGTGCTTGTTTGCATCGAGCCGGCGTTTTATCGCGCCGGCGTCACGTCATATTGCAGTGAATTCATATTGGAAACAATACGGCAAAATTCGAGACATCAAGACTCGTCGTTTCTTGGATTTTACCATGTCTTGATGCCTCGAAGTTCGTCCATTCTTGAATTTTGTCGTGTCTTGGTGTCTCGAAGTTCATCGTTTATTGAATTTTGCCATGTCTTGATGTCTCGAAGTTCGTCGTTTCTTGAATTTTGCCGTGTCAGTGTCTTGATGTCTCGAAGTTCGTCGTTTCTCGAATTTTGCCGTGTCGTTTCAACGTTAGAATTCATTGCAATATGAAGTGACGTTGGCATGATATGACACCGGCGCGATAAATGTAATTATTACATTTATTAGAACTAGAAAACGCACAGCCGCTTCGCTGGCTGTTACGGTACTGTAAACCATTGGGATATGATTGGCTAATTTAAAAACAAAATTAAAAACAAAAATTTGAGACACTTTTTGGTTCCGTATCGGTATTGGTATTTATATCTAAATGTTGCATTTTTAAGTACACGTATTGGTTTTTGTATTGGTATCGGAATTTTTCCTTTTTAAAGTATTGGTATTGGTTTAATATACTGTGTTTAATATACAAATTGGACGTAGCCTACGTACAGTAATTGTTTGTTCGAAAATTAATAAAAATTTTATCACATTTTGTTTTAAAAAAATGCAAAAAGTTTTGTTAGGAGCACTGAGCACGAAAAAGAAAGAAAGAAAGAAAGAAGGAAAGAAGGAAAGAACTACAGTCAACTCTCTCATATCCGGACATAGGGCGGGACTGGGAAAAGTGGCCGGGTAAGAGAGAGTATTTACTATTTACTTTAGGGAGACATTAAAAGGGGCCAAGACTTTTGGCCGGATAAGAGAGCTGGCTGGATATCAGTATGTGCAGATATGAGGGAGTTGACTGTATTTATTTACTTGGGTACATTTAAATCAACAAAACTTTACCTATTTGGAAAATAGACACTCCGTTAATTTAATTTAATTTTCAATTTTTTAATTGCAAATAAAAAAAAAAAAAAAAAAAAAAGAATAACTTTTAAAAATTAGACAAAAATAGGCTGTAAATAGCTGTAAATAGCTATTCCGATATTGGTCCTAAAAGTCGTGGTCAATATAACAAGTCCCAAGAGCCAAGGCTTGTGATTGGTCAGTGGAAAGTGCTACATCTCGCGCCTATCACTCCACATTCTAACAATTAAACTTTAGACCAATCATGATTAGGCTTTGTTAGGTCATGATGAAGTTTTGGCCTTGTTATACTGACTTTGAGTATAGTTATGACCAGGTTGGGCGCCCAATTTTAAAATAAATTTTTGTTTATGTTTTGTTAAAATGATACAGTCAACTCCCTCATATCTGATATCCGGCCAGCTCTCTTATCCGGCCAAAAGTCTAGGCCCCTTTTAATGTCTTCCTCACTAAATTCTCTCTCTTACCCGGCCAGCTCTCATATCCGGCCACTTTTCTCAGTCCCGCCCTATGTCCGGATATAAGGGATTTGACTGTATAATGTTCGAAAAAAGGAATATTTTGTCACAAAAAAATATTCGAAATTGAAAAAAATGAATTCGCCGGGTATTTACCGTGTATTGTTGCAAAAAATTCATTGGTTATGTCTTAAATATGTGTTCCTGTACGTTGCTGTAACGTTAAATATGGGTTCGTGTATCGGTGTATGTTGCGGTAACGTTATAAAACGTTTCAACGTTAAAAAATTAAATGTGTAAAAATCATGGTTTTTTTAAGTGTGAAAGTGGCTAAAAAGAAATTGCTAAGCTAAACTATTATAGTAAAAAAAAAGAAGGAAAAAAATATTAAAATGGAATTGAAAAAGCAGTGACCCATAAAATTGAAAAAGAAAGAAAGAAAGGAGTAATTATTTATTTATTTTATTTATTTATTTATTTTGTCTATCTAAAGAAAAAAAATAGATTGACTGATATTTCCGCCATCACGTTTTGTCACGTGACCCGTTAACATCAACGTTATTTTTATTATATTTTATTTACATATAAAAACTTTAAACACGTTAAGTTGGGTTTAAGTTGGCTTTCATTGTAGTTATCTGCTGATTAATATGGCTTGAATTTCGTTTTTATTATTATTATCATAATTTTTAAAATAAAATAAAATCGAAATTCACGCCACATTAATCAGCGGGTCACGTGACTAATCCGCGCCATTTTGTATATTTACGGTTTGATTGATCAGAAGATCACGTGACCGGCAGTGGCCAATCAAATCGCGTTAGCGCACACGCATTTCTAAGCCAATCACAGCGCTCCGTGACCGCTGCCAGAATGCATCTTAATTTGGTTTGAGGATTAGTATAATGTATAGAATTAGACGCCACGTAGATAAAACGCCAGCGTGATAAGATGCTGGGACAATGCAAACAAGCAGATAAATTATTATGTCGCTTGTTTGCATTGATGCTGGCGTCTTAGCGTGAAAGACGCTGACGGGATAGTCGCTGGCGTTATTTTACGCTGGCGCGATGCGAATGCAAAAGTGATAATGATGATAAAAAATTGCAACAATGATATTTTGTATTGTTGAATATGTTAGAAATAAATTTGTGCTCCAGAATTTATAGTTCAGCAACCAACAATCAACCAACGTTTTTATTAATAAATAACTTAAACTTAAACTTATCATATACCTATCTACAAATCACGTCTTTCAGACGTTAAACACTTCCGTCGTAATCACGACGTTAACACTTTTCGTCAATAATCACGTCGATACTATTCGTATCTCAACAGAATAGAGATGTGAAATTATTGCAACAGTTAAAAGCAGTTATAGTGCTAAAATTATAAACATTTACAAGAAAGTTAGGGCAAAAATACTAACTTTAACAATAAAAAATGACTAACAATGGTGCTGAAATCAACAATGGGAGGATGGAAATGATTACAATAATAAAAAAAGACAACAATTGAAATATAACAATGCCATTTTGTATTACTTCATAGAATGTGAAATTATTGCAACAATTAAAAGTAGTAATAGTGCTGAAATTAAAAATTTACAACAATATTGTCTTCAACAATAAAAAATAACTTACAATAGTTTAAAATGTTACACCAATTAAACAAATAAACAATGCATTGTGAATACATAATATTGTTGGTGAGTCTATTTTTTGTATTGTTAGTTTATTCATTGTTTTATGATTTAAGCATTGTCATTTCTTTCAGATTCTCACATTGCATCATTGTTACAATACACAATTAACAATTTCATGACTCAAATTCTTGGCTAGTGTCCATATGCAAAAGTAACTTAATAAATAAAAATTTCGCATTGTTTTAATAAGTCCATATAATTTTGCTTACAGTACATCCAAGAAAAAGCTACGCAGCTTTTTTTTTTATTTTATTTATTTTTTTTTTTTCAATTGCAATAAATCATGCGAAAAGAGTTTTCTTCTGCCCGAAAGGCAAAGTTGGAAGTTGGAATTTATGACGCCATTGGCAAATGATATAAAAGTGATATATGTCATTGGAAATATATTGTAAGTGTTATTAATAAAATCTTTAGTGGTTTTGCTACAACCGGGGTTGTTTTTAACGCCGCTAGATGGAGGATTGCACTTACTAAGTTGAGTGGATGGCAAAGGAAAGTTTATGGTCAATGTCTGGGCTAAATGTATGGAATAAAGGTTTTACAATGGTCATAGCTATTGTTGTTGATGTTTTTTATATTTTTTTATATTTTTTGTTGAATTGGTTATTTTTTTTAGTGTGTGTTGTAACTTGTAATTGGTTATGGCTGATTGGTGGTGATTTCAACAATGTGGTGATTTCAACAATGTGTTGAAGATGCAACAATTTTTATGTATTAGAGGTTCTGTGTGCCGTTTGTACAGCAACGGCAATGGCAACGGCAACGCCTGGGAATTAAAACTACACCAGTTGCCATTGCTTGCACAAGGTTATTTGTAGTTCTGCTGGGGATGGTGCATTTCATGATGACGTCTGGCGGGGGTTTCAAATTGATTTTGTCCTGCTACTTCCCTTAGTAGCAGAACATCATGCATGGCTGCAAATAACCACCATTCACAGTCTGTAATTACGAGAAATAAATCATAAACAAGCACAAATTAATGAAAGAAGTACGGTATATAAAACTTACCAGTTCCTCTGCTACATCTGGAGATTCCGTTACAAGTTGTTAACGGCAACGACTGGAGAGAACAACGGCAAAACAAGCTCCGCCCCTATCACGTGAACACAAAAAGTGATGACGTTTCAAGATGGCGGACCATTGCTGTTGCCGTACAACGGCGCGCAGAACCTCTCTATTAATTACTGTTGAAATGCGAATCAAATGCATTAATATGAGTATTGTAACAATGTGAGAATGATGCAACAAATACAAAAGATTTCAACAATGTGTTAGAAGTGCAACAATTTTCACGTGTTAATGGTAGTAACAATGCTGAATGATAAAATAGTTTAATAACAATACTGTCAAAATGCAATAATAATGCATTAATATAATAATAATGCATATAATATAATGCATTAATATGAGTTCTACAACAATGTGAGAATGATGCAACGAATACAAAATAATTAACTTACTGAAATACCACAAGCAAACAATCATTGTTAAAAACAGAAGCATGAGGTAATTGTATTAAAAATCTGTCTCAATGCAAGAGTAGATTAATTCCAATATGTTTGCATTGAACAAAATATTAATATCAATTAACAATGCCATATAGATGTAAGCATTTCAACTACAACATTCATTCCAAAATCCACCACCAGGGTTCTTCAAATATTATTGTAGCTTCAAAGGTTTAGTTTCGACAGTATCGGTCACAACAAAATGTCGAAAATAATCAAAAATAAAAATAATTTAGCCAAATTAGATTTTTTAGAAGACATTTTGATTGGGTGTTGACTTCTACCATAAAAATAAAACATTTGAAACGAAAATTGCTTTCCATTTCCAGTGCATTGTTATCTCAGATGTTATCAGCTTAATGTACTAATAGTAGTCTAGGACAAACTTTGTAGGACAAATCAATTATTTCCACTTCATGGGACTCATGCTAATCAAGGAAATGTAATGTTTTTAAAAAAGTTTGAGAATTTGATCATTTGTCAACAATGGCTTAAGTGACCACAAATTGAATTAAAGGTTTAAAGTGATTTTGTGATGAATTTACGTTAAGCCGCTTCGGTGAAGATTACAACTGTCTGATTGGTGATCACATGACAACCGCGTTGAAGTGACTATAAATTATTTATTATTTAGATTGTTGTTAGGCTACTTGCATTGTAAATTATTGTTAGAGTTAATGTTTATTTACTGTCTATTGTATCATTTGTTATCTGGACACTCAAATTTTTATTGTTTCACCATTCTTAAGCATTGTTTCACTAATAGACATTTCTTTTCATTACTTGGCAATTCTAACATTTACATTGTATTTTACAATATGTACACTCATTTACAATAAATGACTAGAATTTGCAGTATTTATACTGAAATTTACTATACTACATTAGATTTTACACTATTTACACTGCATTTTACAATATTTACACTGCATGTTACAATATTTACACTGTATTTTACAATATTTACACCAAATTTACAAAATTTTTACGAAATTTACAATAATGTACAAGAATTTACACAGACTTTTACAGTATTACACCACAACATTTTGTAAACTGCAAACAAATTTTGTAAAATTACACATTATTTTGACACATAACAAAACATTATTTCACCTATCTTTAACACACCCAATAGGAGGTACTGCACAACAAAACAGACTTGATTCAAAAAGTATCAATCTCAACCCTTTTATTCTAGCCAATCACAACACAATATTTTAACATATTTTCAAGCTTACCAAAACATTATTTCACCTATCATTAACATACCCAATAGGAGGTACTTCACAACAAGACTGACTTCATTCAAAAAGCATCAATCTCAAGACAATAATTAAACTCATTCCAAGTCATCATTTTAATATACAGTATAAATCACAATTTTCTAATCTATTCTGTTTTCATGCCAATAATTGCAAATGGCATTGGCAATAAAAAAGAAAGATAATCTTCGCGATTTCAACTCGCAATCTTAAAGCAATATATCAACTTTATGCTTCGCTTGATTTGCTTGTAGCACACATCGCGTGCTTTGAAAAATCGTTACGCCATCTGCTGGTCTATTTTGGCTCTTGGACTGTACTAGTAGATGCGTCAAAAGAAAGATTTTCTCAACTTCTGTTGGTCTTGGTTTTTCTAAGCCTGTGATTGGTTGGAGAGTTTCAATGTTGCCAATTTTTTTCTGCTTTTTTTTGATTAGTTTGAGTTTTTGAAGGTATGATATTGTTACGCGTAGGTTTTGTTGTGATACGAAACGTATCGAAGTGTAAAGTTGACGAATGTGTTTTAAACGTCGTATTAACGACGAAAGTGTAT